>MIQA02002665.1:0-14533 GCA_001887855.2 Sclerospora graminicola | reverse complement strand
CCCTTCTTGCGTCGTCGGCTGGATGCCTTGGATTTCAGTCGATTGTAGGATTGCTAACGCCAGGGGTTCTACCGCAATAATGAAGAGTAGTGGTGCCAGTGGACACCCTTGGCGGATCCCAGATGTTACGTCCATCGGGGCAGATTTGTCCTTGTTCACGAGAAATTCTGCAGAAGTTCCACTATGTAAATTAACCATTAATTGAACAAATTCACTTGAAAATCCAAAAAGCGTGAGGGTCGTGAACAAATAATCCCGATCCAATGCGTCATATGCTTTAGCAAAATCTAGGAATAAAATGCCTGCTCCGTCTTCCGGTGAATCAGAGTGTGTTCCAGCTGTGTTCGCTATGGTTGCCATCATAATAGTTACTGCTTTATCCATTTTGCGACCGAGGCACAAAGCCTTGTTGTGTCCCGCCTATCAGGGATCCCAAAAATGTTTGTAGTCTGGTTGCTAAAACTTTTGCGAAAATTTTATAACTGGTCTGTAGTAATGAAATAGGACGGTAATCCAAGGCATCTGACGAATCACCTTTTTTTGCAGCGGAATGACAATAGCCTTGAGAAAGGACGGTGGTGGTGTCTCTCCTTGTAGTATTCTGTTATATAATTCAGTTAGAGGCTCCACTAAAATGTCCTGGAAGTCCTTATAAAAGTCGTTGCTTATTCCGTCTGGGCCTGCTGCTTTGCGCCTTTCTAAACTTTTAATCGCTCGAAGCACCTCCTCGTCATCCATTGGTGCCATTAGGATTAAATTATTGTGTGCAGATACCTTTCGATCTGGGGGAATTTTCACGAATTGTTCCAATTGTTGTAATCGTAAAGGTAGTGAGATCGCTGAGTGACGTTTTCCCATAATCAAGCTCCACGTCCGGGCGAATCTATCGGGTATTCCAAGCTGAGAATCAAAATTGAGACCGTGACCAGAAGTGATTTGTGCAACTGTTTGGTCCCGTTCCCAGATCGCCGTTCTCCGAAAAAGTCATCGGATATCCTGAATGGACCTGTGTAAGCCCTGGCCCCGATTTAATAAGTTGGCTTTAATGTTGTACGATTGAATCGCAAGCATTCGCTGTTTTCGTGTGGATGCGTTTTCCGTGATATGTCTCTTTAATGTGCGCGCTCGCCACTTTCGTCTGTGGGTAGCTTTGCGTGCAGTTTGGTATAATAAATCTTGGCAGCGCGTTATCCAAGCGTCCCATGTTAATCGCTGTTGTTTAAAATTTTCTAGTAAACCAATTATACCGGTTTCTAGAGTATGTGCAATTTCTGGTACCTTGTACCCATTAAATGGGTACCTCGGCATGCGATGTCTTTTAGGGGTTTTGCGTGATGAGAGCTCTGGATCTCTTAGGGTAACTGATATTTGCTCGTGATCAGAATAATGGGGAGTGTTTCCCACCGTAAAGTCACTAAACCATGAGGTGAGGGAAAATGATATGTAGATTCGATCTATTCGGCTTGCCTGACCTCCTCTCCAGTAGGTAAAATGGTCTAGCGCACTTGGATGTTCATCATTCAGGACTGAGACCCCAAATGTCCCGACATCATGTAAGTTATAACGCGAAACTAGTGTCGATAAATTCGGACTCTCAGATTTATCCATTCTTTCCCCTCCTAATCTATCCAGTACAGGAGATTCAACGCAATTAAAGTCTCCGGCGAGGCTAATTTGTAATGCCACGTCACTTAAAAGATTCGATATATCCATGAAAAAAATTTCCCGTAGCGCCGTATCTCCAGAGTGAGCGTATATGTTTAGAATTAAGCAATCTTTCCATTGAATCGCAATGAATCGAGACGTCCATTTCTCCTTATGCCAAGGAGTCACTTCAGCCGCAATGACTGGATTAACTAGGATTGCCACCCCTTCTTTTTTCTGAGATCCGATACTCCAAAGTGCACATGGTTCACTCAAATGGGAATGTCCCCATAAATATTTCCATTTATTTGTCAATTCCTGTGCATTCTCAGTATCCGAAATGTGAGTTTCCTGCAAGAGAATAAACTGGAGTGTCCTGGAATGAGCATTTCTCCTCCATGCCTGTAACCAGTTGGTAATATCTTCTTTTTTGAAACCCCTAACATTTTGCGAAATTAGTTGGAACCCTGCCATAACAGAAGATACCTTGTGGGTCCCGTGTCCGGTACGTATTCCATTTCTTTTAATGTGTGAAGCGTCGTATATAAATCTTGTTTCGAGAGGTCAAAATACGCGTGTGTGATGTCTGACATCGATGATAGGGAGATCGTGGAATTGTCCACCGATGCCATTATATCTGTAAACGCTTGGTGTGTTGTTGACGTAGGTTTTGCCTTTCTTTTAGGTGGGAATGACCGTGCGTAGCCCTTAGTAACAAAGGGGGTCCATGTCGGACCTGGACCCATTCATAGTGTTTACGGTGTTGTTGGTAGGTATGGCTACATATGTATCCGTGATAAATTCAGCTAGTAACCCCCAGGCCCCTGCGTGACCATTTAAGACGTTCTGTACTTTCTCCGAGTAACTCGAATTGGTTTTACTCACTTGTAAATGTCTGGAAAGTAAAGTAATAATGGTGTCCACAGGGTGATAATTTGCCCCTAGTATTGCTGCCAGTTGTTCGGCATGAATATGTGCACATAGAGCATGGATAGCTAATTTTGCAGCTAAAGCCGGAGCACATAGGCGTGTTAGCTGATTTCCCCCGTATTTTACCTGTTTTAGAGCTATCCATTCTTGCGTACTGTTCATTATTAGTATCCTGTGGGATGGATGTCGAAGCGATTCCAATCTGTCTTCCCAATCTTTAAACAAAGAAGGCTCTAGCCCCGTGATTAGCCCTTGTTGTCCTTGGTGAATCATATCATACCAGCATTGGATTCGCCAGGGTTGCGTTAATTGTGTAAGTAATGCTGGTTCTATCCTATCGAGAAGGTTATAGGCTCCAGCACTCTGCTTGAATAGATGAAGTAAATTGTTTCCTTCACATATTATCGCTTTTCTCCATGTCTGAGTTGACGCGTCGACTATTGGAAGGGTATCCCCGTTTGTCTCTCCCACTCTGACTTATGTGCATCCCAGATTTGATTCCAGTTCGCAGTCTTTTTCTGTCCCGGGCTCGTCTCATCTATCGTCTCTTCAAAATCATCGATTAATTCTCGTTGAACATTTTGTTGAGACGGGTCCGTTGATTCGAGTGTAGTTCTCTCTCGGTGATTTGATATAGTCCCTGGGTTTGAGCTATTCCCTCTGGTACACCTTCTCTTATTGCTCGGCTCTGGTTCCTCCACTGGACTTTGAGATGGTTGATACTCAGAGGTTTGAGATTCTTCCGATGTTAACATAAGTACCTCCGAAGATTCAAGCCGAGCTTTCCAGATTTTGTGTAGCCATTGATGTAGAATTGGACGAGAAATTTGATATTGTTGCATCAGTTGATCTTGTACTGCTTGATTAGATATGTCTAATTGCATTATCCGTTCCTGTTCCGGTACTGATAGTCGTCCCACTGTTTCTGTCAAAAAATGCAAGATTTCTCGCAGTCTGGGATCCTGGGTCAATATTATTTCTTCTATTTCGATTTTGAGGTCATGATGAATTGTTGGACCTTGGAGCCTGTTAATTATATCTTCGACGTCGCCGTCCCACGCATCCGGATCCCATGGATCGTGCTGACTATAGGTCGTGATTTGGCTGACATCTGATGCCCCAGTGTCTGAATTCTCCATCATCACTATATCCGTCACCAGTTTCCTCTCAGATTCCTGGGTTTCAGACCCTAACCCCGCTAACTGAGTGATATCCTGTTGGTCTATCTTGTCATCGTCAAAATCTTCATTATCCCCTTCACTTCCGCTTGTGGACATGTCTACATCAGAGGTTTCTTTATATCTTGTTGTTGTGCCTCCTCGAACTCCATATAAGAACGCCGTATAGTGGGCGCCACTAAAATGTAATATAATTGGCCATTTTGATTCATCCTTAGGTGCATCAGCCTTGGCCTTTAGAATTCGATGCACACAATCTTCCATGGTAAGGGGATATTCTCCACTTATCAAATATTTCCTATTGTTTTTACTTTTGGTCTCCGGGGAAAAACATATCACCCCTGGTGTGACTCCTGTAAACCCTGAATTGAGCACATAAATCTCCTTTTGTAATAATACGCTGATGCTCGCTAGCGTATCATTACTTCCCCAAGCCTGGGGATCCACGATATCGTCTAATTTTGATCCACTAAACGCGAAATCTGAGAAGTAACGTTCAAATTCCTTGAAAGATTCCTTAGGAGAAATCTTATCATATCCTCGTCCTAGGGGCAAAAGCGTCTGTTTCCTTATGCCATGCGGGAATTTTATTTCGAAGTCGATTAATGCCCGTGCATAACATCCGTCCTTCAATGCCTGAGCTGCCTCCTCTATTAGAGCCGTTGATGCGTTGTTAAACTGTGTCGTCAATAATGCTTGTGCTAGTGCATAGATTTGGCATTTTTCCGGTGGATGGGGTGTTTACTGCTTTAATTCCTAAAAATTTCTCAATTTGATCGAGAGTTGCTGTGTTTAGAGATGTCCCTTCTATAATTGGGTCTTCATCGGTATGAGTGACCCCGCCTTCCAGCTCCAATGTTTGTTGAATCAGTCCCAATAGTTTATCCTTGTTCTTTGATTCTCGGATTAACAGGTCTGTATGCTGTTTTTGCTTAGGTCCTGCACTCTTTGACTGAAGAGACTGATCCGTTTGTTTCCTGCCTGATATAGGTTGATTTTCGGTTGCTTGACTATTCTTCTTCTGGTGTGGTTCATTTACCCCTTTCGGTTGTGGAGCCACCTGTTGCTGTCTGACCGCACTCGATATTGTCTGACCTTCCTTTGTGGCTCTCTGTTGTTGGCGTACAACGTTCGAAATTGTTCGACCCATCTTAACTAATGCTGGGTGAGTATCCACTCGTCTACCCCGATTACTTCGGGTCACCACTGTCCAATCGTGTGAAGATTTAGTTGTGGTTGTCCCGTTGTTAGTTTCCTTAGTAGGTGTCTCTTTGTTACTCGCCCTGGATGACTCTTCTTCTGAATTACCACTCTCTTGCTTCGCGTCCTCCTTCAAGTGAGTTGTAGGTGATCCGTCAGCCGTCGGATTATTTGAGGCTGTTTCAGCTTGGTTTTCTGGTTTAGTTGTTTCCGTACCTTTTGATGAGTCCTCAAGTTGCTTCTTTAGTCGTTCGGCTACTGTAGCTCTTAATTCTTCTAAACTCGTGAAAGTCGGGGCCGGTAGCTTGACTTTGTTTAAGTCATCTTCGGTTATGGTGATGCAATTGTTCTTTAAAAGCTCTTCTAAAGAAATGTTGCATTTTCGCATTGGGTGACCTATCATCCCGCACCTAAGACATTGTCTCTTGCCTCTCATTGTAGGGTGCTCGATCACTAACAATAACCCGCACCAAGAGATTCTTGAAACTCCCTTTAGCGGTGGCGGACATAATTCGGAATTAAACGTCAATTCCCACTGTGTGGACGTTTCCGAAAAGGGACCGCCGCTATCCAAATCTTCAAGTTGAAAATCAGTCGCTAGGATTTGATGTAACATACCGTAAAGACGAGACAAATCCATAGTTCTCGTCAAGCACAAAAGTCACAAATGGTAAATGCCATTGATTTGAGAAATTTCTTTCCGTTTCCTAGAACGTTGGGTCGATATTCGTCGGTACCTCTACACCATTGGTTCCTTCTGATATTTCTTCTGCACCAATACCCAGCCACCTATTGACCCCGTTGATTAACGCTGACTCTCTTCCTGTTGGGGTATTTCGTCATCGCCCTGTATTGTCACTGTAGTCCTGTGTGTCGACTCGTTCTCATTTTGGGATAGCTTTTCAGAACGTTGTCTGTTTGCTTCCACTTGTCCACGTTAAGCCAGACAGCAGTTCTGCAGCTGAGCAATACATTTATTCTTTACGCAAATGAACCCTATAATGTACCCGCGTGACTAAGTATTGGTCTAACGATCCAACTCCTGTCTTCAAATTGGACCTACTGGTGGGTCAAGTCAGCCCATCGAATGCTGGAGATTTCGTGCTAGCGGTTGTGTCAATACCATCAGAAAGTGAGAGTGTTGAAGCTTCGATTAGATTCAGCAACCTGTCGACTGGAAGAAGTTGCGCAACAAGTGGATTGCCTGTTGCCAGGGGGTATCTCTGTATTGGGATTCTAAGTGGTGAGAACATTTCTGCGCAGGTGCTGCTGCCCTATCTCCGTGCCATTGCGAAGGTGGTGGTATTGCATTCCAGTGAAGTTTATTGTCTGGCACTCGTCTCTCCCTGCGTTGGATTCGTGTTTCAAGACTTTCAAACGTCAATAATACGCAAATGCTGCTGTCGACGGAGTTGAAAGCTTCTGCGACAGAATAAAGCTCAAACAGTACGTTACCAAGGATGTATGTGCTCACGAGGAATTGAAATGTCTAAAAAAAGTTGGTAGTACCGGCCCGCCAAGTATCTTTATCTCAGGAAAATCGCAACAGGATCGCTTTTTTAGTAAGAAGACGCAAAAGAAAGTTAAAATTTCGCATACTATATGTATTTCTGCAAAATATTAACATTTTTGCGTCCATGTCCTTACATATATGTACTGCTATAATACCCTGGTACGGTTCCAAATTACGCAACATCAACCACAGTTGGGTTGGGTAAAAAAGGGGCTACAAGAGAGATTTCTAAATCTAAAGTTAAAGGACCACCGGTAATGGAGGATGATCCCGGACCTGGACCGGGATCTGACCGGGCGGCAAGGAGGCTAATAGGCGGGGGAAACAACCTAGACAGTAGCAAAGACTCTCCACAGAGAGTGGAGGACGATTATGTATCGGCAACACAGGAGTCAGAGGGGGAGGATCAACCTGACCAAGAACCAAATGGTGAAACCGATATACCGGTAGCGGATACCGATAAACCGGTTGAGATCCCCCCCCTACAAATGAGAGGCCACTAGCCATTCAACGCCCAAACGTCTTGGACATCACAACGACGAACGGGAGAGAGACCCAGGGAGCAATAAGTGACGCACATCTATCAACTCTAATCGATAACGCGGATAACTCCTTATCAAACGAAAAACCTTCTACTCAACCTAATATTGGTAACGAGGGGGATGAATCTACAAATGCACTACCGACGTCACCAACAGCTGTAAAGCACCAAGTTCATACGGCTGACGATATGGCCGCAGCACTGGAAATAAGCTTAGCACAAACAGTACAAACGCAACCTAGAGTGCAAGCTTGGCTCGATATTACTCAAGAATTATTTGAGGTAATATTCATTAAGGCAAAAGGCCCGATATCACGATTATCGCCAACGGCCAAACGACTACCAAAATTGAAGAACGGAGAGGTTGAAAGGCTGATAGATCTGTTCGAAAATATAGTCGTCACGCAAGAACAAAGTTGGACAATCTGGAAGGATAAAGTAATCAGTGCGGCATTGGGAGCGCAGAAATCAACCCAGTCGTTTGAAGCAATCCTGTGGAAAGCATTAGGACAGGAAAAATCAAAGGGGCAAACTCAGTAACCCCTGTATTATCTGGTTGGGCATCGAAGGTAACAGGGACGCAATCATCTGATAAGCAGCAAGTGGTGCAAAAACCTTCCTGTTTCGGACTAAGGACTATTCTCCAGAGGAAATTACTCATTTGCGGACAGTATGTGAAGAACAGTACGGATAAAGCGGTCCTACCATATGTAGGGAGGGATCAGAGGACGAATGGAAAATTGTCAAAGGGCTTGTGGAAGGTTCCATTATAGCACGTCAATTACCCCAATTTATAAAGTATATTATGACTTATGGGGAACAAGTCAGACTAGTTCAAACTATCCGAGCGCAGGTAGAAGGATGTTTAATCCTAGACCTGAAAGGGGAAAGCCCCATTAAAGAGGCTTTTGTCAACACAAGAAGTATTCAAGAGAGCTTACAACAGCAGCGACAGCACGTAAATCCGGCTCTCCCGCTTTATGGAAAATGGTCCACAGGTAAAAACATCAGTTACAATTCATGTAACCATTCTTTATTTTTCATTTTATACACGAGAAACAGCTAAAAAGTTCGAGGGGTTGAAGGTTCCATTTCACCGCTACGATCACACCCTAAAAAATTTGCATCATTCACGACCCTCCGGAAATAAAGACCCATGGAAACATCAACTGGAAACAAAAGGTGCAGTGTATGGGCGTCAAGGGCATTACACGTGTGTTCTAAAAAATGTTTAAGTAATTACGCTCAGAAACAGCAAGTTGCTCATGTATTCGAAACGTAGGTTCTGGAACGTATATCTCTTGCATATCCTCAGCTGTAATGAGAGTACATCCTGATTTGAGCAGATCTTCTAGTGACACTGTGCACTTCCTCATCGGATGCCCCGCTTTTCCACATCGCAGGCATTGTCTCCTTCGTTTCATGTGTGGGTTCTCTAGTATAATCATCGTTTGACACCAATTTATCCTAGCTATACCGACTATGACTTGATGACAGACCTCCGATTCTAGTAATAACTCTCAAGACGTCGAAGTGTCCGAGAACCTCCTTTGTCTAGATCTTTGAGTTCGAATGGAGCTCTTAAAATGGATTTAGGCATGCTTGATCAAGTTCGATGTTCGTGTGACGTTCTTGAGGACACATGAATAGTAACATTGTTGAGAGTATTCCTCCCCGTTAGCATCCACCTGATTGTTCCATGCTGACTCCTGGCGTGCGTGCCGCCGTGTATGCAAATTATATAGTGAATGCTCATACCGATGAGAGGGGACTTTGATCCCAACGTATTTTTCTGCGATTTTGCGGGTATAAAAATGAAAATATAAAGAGTGGTTTGTGGCGTTGTAACTGATGGTTTTGACCTGGGCTATCACCGACCACAATTCCTTTGAGCCAGTTGATCTTGTTGTTCCCGCTGTAGCGATACTTTCCTCGATGCTACGCTTTAAAAGGCCTCTTTGATTGGACTCTCTCCTTTGAGATCCAATATTAGACATCCTTCTACCCGCGTTCGAATCGTCTGAACCAGCCGATCGTGATCCTCGAGTGAAATGATTCTTTAGACAAATTGAGGAAGCTCTTTTGCTAAAATCGTGCTTTCGACTAAGCCTTGTACAATTTTTCATTCGTGATTGGTTCCTTTTTGCCTCTGTTGAGGAGCATATTTACCGTACTCTTGCTCACAGACTTGTCGTAATGGCGTAATCTTTTGCGGCTCACAAACACCTTTCTTGAAGAGGAAAGGCTTTTTTGTTGTAGTGGAGTGTCATTCAAACCAATTACCTTAGATGCCCAACTTGTTAATGGCGAGGGATCCCTTCCTGCCTTCTGGACCTCCTCTTGACTCAACTTCTTCCGAAGAAGTCCTTCAAGTGTTTGATTAGATCGTTGGAAACTCAGTGCTGTACCAACAATCCATTGTCGCCAGACAGTCCATTCCTTCTTATGCTATATTTCTATATTCTCGAAAAGATCCAGTAATCGTTCGCATTCAACCTTCTTTAACGTAGGGAGGCGCTGAGCTGTCGTCGAGAGACGTGAAGCTGAACCTTTAGCCTTCACATATACCCGCTCAAATAATTGTTGCATTATGTCTATCTAAGCTTGAACCCTGGGTAGCTTGTTCCAGAGCTCAGTGTAGTGTACTAGCCATTTCCTCTACAGAGCTACTATTGACACTCTGTACTATCAACGGACTAAGTGTATTACCTTTCTTTATGGGAACCTTACCCGATTCGATGTCGATACCGGATTTTCCTGATTTACAACTGGTAATACCGGTTATGTTTCTGGTTCTGGAATCATCGGGGCCTCAGGGTCGACTGTGTCAGATCCTTGCGTCTCTGGAACTATGTCTACCTGCCCTTCATCCATGGGGGTGATGCCCCCTCCTTTAACGCAAGGTGATGAGCCTTACTATCGCCTCGAGGGGGCCAGAGCCCGGGGCCCGGGACTCTCATAAGATAGTCTCACTTACTTTTAAGTGCGCTGATGTTCGGATCCAAATAGTGCAGTGGATAAGCGCCAACTTGGTAAGTCACAGGTAGTGGGTTCGATCCTCACACAAAACAACATGATGGGCTTGGGGGCTTTGGCTTTCATTCAATTAGGAATTCACTCTCTTAGTACGCCGTACCAGGGTATTATAGCAGTACATATATGTAAGGACATGGACGCAAAAATGTTAATATTTTGCAGAAATACATATAGTATGCGAAATTTTAACTTTCTTTTGCGTCTTCTTACTAAAAAAGCGATCCTGTTGCGATTTTCCTGAGATAAAGATACTTGGCGGGCCGGTACTACCAACTTTTTTTAGACATTTCAATTCCTCGTGAGCACATACATCCTTGGTAACGTACTGTTTGAGCTTTATTCTGTCGCAGAAGCTTTCAACTCCGTCGACAGCAGCATTTGCGTATTATTGACGTTTGAAAGTCTTGAAACACGAATCCAACGCAGGGAGAGACGAGTGCCAGACAATAAACTTCACTGGAATGCAATACCACCACCTTCGCAATGGCACGGAGATAGGGCAGCAGCACCTGCGCAGAAATGTTCTCACCACTTAGAATTCCAATACAGAGATACCCCCTGGTAACAGGCGATCCACTTGTTGCGCAACTTCTTCCACGCATTCAGTCGACAGGTTGCTGAATCTAATCGAAGCTTCAACACTCTCACTTTCTGATGGTATTGACACAACCGCTAGCACGAAATCTCCAGCATTCGATGGGCTGACTTGACCCACCAATAGGTCCAATTTGAAGACAGGAGTTGGATCGTTAGACCAATACTTAGTCACGCGGGTACATTATAGGGTTCATTTGCGTAAAGAATAAATGTATTGCTCAGCTGCAGAACTGCTGTCTGGCTTAACGTGGACAAGTGGAAGTAAACAGACAACGTTCTGAAAAGCTATCCCAAAATGATAACGAGTCGACACACAGGACTACAGTGACAATACAGGGCGATGACGAAATACCCCAACAGGAGGAGAGTCAGCGTTAATCAACGGGGTCAATAGGTGGCTGGGTATTGGTGCAGAAGAAATATCAGAAGGAACCAATGGTGTAGAGGTACCGACGAATATCGACCCAACGTTCTAGGATACGGAAAGAAATTTCTCAAATCAATGGCATTTACCATTTGTGACTTTTGTGCTTAAGTAATTACGCTCAGAAACAGCAAGTTGCTCATGTATTCGAAACGTAGGTTCTGGAACGTATATCTCTTGCATATCCTCAGCTGTAATGAGAGTACATCCTGATTTGAGCAGATCTTCTAGTGACACTGTGCACTTCCTCATCGGATGCCCCGCTTTTCCACATCGCAGGCATTGTCTCCTTCGTTTCATGTGTGGGTTCTCTAGTATAATCATCGTTTGACACCAATTTATCCTAGCTATACCGACTATGACTTGATGACAGACCTCCGATTCTAGTAATAACTCTCAAGACGTCGAAGTGTCCGAGAACCTCCTTTGTCTAGATCTTTGAGTTCGAATGGAGCTCTTAAAATGGATTTAGGCATGCTTGATCAAGTTCGATGTTCGTGTGACGTTCTTGAGGACACATGAATAGTAACATTGTTGAGAGTATTCCTCCCCGTTAGCATCCACCTGATTGTTCCATGCTGACTCCTGGCGTGCGTGCCGCCGTGTATGCAAATTATATAGTGAATGCTCATACCGATGAGAGGGGACTTTGATCCCAACGTATTTTTCTGCGATTTTGCGGGTATAAAAATGAAAATATAAATAGTGGTTTGTGGCGTTGTAACTGATGGTTTTGACCTGGGCTATCACCGACCACAATTCCTTTGAGCCAGTTGATCTTGTTGTTCCCGCTGTAGCGATACTTTCCTCGATGCTACGCTTTAAAAGGCCTCTTTGATTGGACTCTCTCCTTTGAGATCCAATATTAGACATCCTTCTACCCGCGTTCGAATCGTCTGAACCAGCCGATCGTGATCCTCGAGTGAAATGATTCTTTAGACAAATTGAGGAAGCTCTTTTGCTAAAATCGTGCTTTCGACTAAGCCTTGTACAATTTTTCATTCGTGATTGGTTCCTTTTTGCCTCTGTTGAGGAGCATATTTACCGTACTCTTGCTCACAGACTTGTCGTAATGGCGTAATCTTTTGCGGCTCACAAACACCTTTCTTGAAGAGGAAAGGCTTTTTTGTTGTAGTGGAGTGTCATTCAAACCAATTACCTTAGATGCCCAACTTGTTAATGGCGAGGGATCCCTTCCTGCCTTCTGGACCTCCTCTTGACTCAACTTCTTCCGAAGAAGTCCTTCAAGTGTTTGATTAGATCGTTGGAAACTCAGTGCTGTACCAACAATCCATTGTCGCCAGACAGTCCATTCCTTCTTATGCTATATTTCTATATTCTCGAAAAGATCCAGTAATCGTTCGCATTCAACCTTCTTTAACGTAGGGAGGCGCTGAGCTGTCGTCGAGAGACGTGAAGCTGAACCTTTAGCCTTCACATATACCCGCTCAAATAATTGTTGCATTATGTCTATCTAAGCTTGAACCCTGGGTAGCTTGTTCCAGAGCTCAGTGTAGTGTACTAGCCATTTCCTCTACAGAGCTACTATTGACACTCTGTACTATGAACGGACTAAGTGTATTACCTTTCTTTATGGGAACCTTACCCGATTCGATGTCGATACCGGATTTTCCTGATTTACAACTGGTAATACCGGTTATGTTTCTGGTTCTGGAATCATCGGGGCCTCAGGGTCGACTGTGTCAGATCCTTGCGTCTCTGGAACTATGTCTACCTGCCCTTCATCCATGGGGGTGATGCCCCCTCCTTTAACGCAAGGTGATGAGCCTTACTATCGCCTCGAGGGGGCCAGAGCCCGGGGCCCGGGACTCTCATAAGATAGTCTCACTTACTTTTAAGTGCGCTGATGTTCGGATCCAAATAGTGCAGTGGATAAGCGCCAACTTGGTAAGTCACAGGTAGTGGGTTCGATCCTCACACAAAACAACATGATGGGCTTGGGGGCTTTGGCTTTCATTCAATTAGGAATTCACTCTCTTAGTACGCCGTACCAGGGTATTATAGCAGTACATATATGTAAGGACATGGACGCAAAAATGTTAATATTTTGCAGAAATACATATAGTATGCGAAATTTTAACTTTCTTTTGCGTCTTCTTACTAAAAAAGCGATCCTGTTGCGATTTTCCTGAGATAAAGATACTTGGCGGGCCGGTACTACCAACTTTTTTTAGACATTTCAATTCCTCGTGAGCACATACATCCTTGGTAACGTACTGTTTGAGCTTTATTCTGTCGCAGAAGCTTTCAACTCCGTCGACAGCAGCATTTGCGTATTATTGACGTTTGAAAGTCTTGAAACACGAATCCAACGCAGGGAGAGACGAGTGCCAGACAATAAACTTCACTGGAATGCAATACCACCACCTTCGCAATGGCACGGAGATAGGGCAGCAGCACCTGCGCAGAAATGTTCTCACCACTTAGAATTCCAATACAGAGATACCCCCTGGTAACAGGCGATCCACTTGTTGCGCAACTTCTTCCACGCATTCAGTCGACAGGTTGCTGAATCTAATCGAAGCTTCAACACTCTCACTTTCTGATGGTATTGACACAACCGCTAGCACGAAATCTCCAGCATTCGATGGGCTGACTTGACCCACCAATAGGTCCAATTTGAAGACAGGCGTTGCATTGTTAGACCAATACTTAGTCACGCGGGTACATTATAGGTTCATTTGAGTAAAGAATAGATGTATTGCTCAGCTGCAGAACTGATGTCTGGCTCAAATCAATGACGTTTAGCATTTGGTATTTGTGCGCTTAAGTAACCACGCTCAGATAACAGCAAGTTGCTCATGTAACCGATCAAGAGCTGAGTGCGCTTGCTATCGTACGTGTATAAAACGTGGATTTTACAACAGGTTATGAGTCCAAATGACGATCTTTCTATTTTCTGATAAATCATAGCGCAGTATCTATCACCTAGCTAGTCGGCTTTCCAAAACGATGCCTTCAGAGATTATAAACTGCTATTGATTCTGCTCAGTTACATAACATCACCGCATCAAGTTGTCGGACGGCCTGCTACTGTGTATCGATTGTTTAGATTATGAAAATCTAAATAATGAATGCATTGAATAAGACTGACTTGACTGCCTTTTCTATAGGGCATTCTTGACGGAGCCATGGCGACAAGGACTTACCTTTATGAATTACGAATGAGTTCGAATTTTGCTACCTAGCCCCATAAACCAAGCAACGGTTGAGTGCGGATCCGAACATAAGCGCACCTAAAAATAAGCGAGACTATCTTAGGAGAGTCCCGGGCCCCGGGCTCTGGCCCCCTCGAGGCGATAGTAAGGCTCATCACCTTGCGTTAAAGGAGGGGGCATCACCCCCATGGATGAAGGGCAGGAAGACATAGTTCCAGAGACGCAAGGATCTGACACAGTCGACCCTGAGGCCCCGATGATTCCAGAACCAGAAACATAACCGGTATTACC
>MIQA02002664.1:0-10367 GCA_001887855.2 Sclerospora graminicola | reverse complement strand
CCTAAGGCCACGTGTCTACAAGAAGGTAAATTTAAGAGTGAATATATTTATGAATGGTTCACAGCTAATTAGTATAATTAGACCTAGACTAATCATAGTAACATGTAGTAAAAAACTGATCTAATGATATCTTTATCATTAGATTACTCGTTAGATTCGATAATTGTATCAGAATCTGTTCTCAAGGTGGATTATAACAACTTATAATCTAATATTCGCATTTCAGATATTAAGGCTGAAATTGAACTGTGATATTTCTACTTAAATATCACTTATGTAATGGCACCCCATTACAATATTGGTCGGTTTCCTACTATGCAGTTATATCAAGCATCATCGTTTTTTACATGGTTT
Source organism: Sclerospora graminicola (assembly GCA_001887855.2). Lineage (NCBI taxonomy): Eukaryota > Oomycota > Peronosporomycetes > Peronosporales > Peronosporaceae > Sclerospora > Sclerospora graminicola. The sequence continues at coordinate 10,013 of MIQA02002664.1, read as the reverse complement.
TACCTGGCGAGTATTACGACCAGGACTAGTAGAAGGAGCAGAAGCCTTAACAGATAATAAGGTTCGCTTACAGCAGCAAGTGTCGGGTATTTACTGGAAAATTATGCCATCGACACATGCGGAAATTGCGAAAGGGAATGAGTACCGCAATACAGTTGTGGTGTTTAAATCGCATCCGCAGTTGCACAAGTATCCTTTGCCTCTAGAGGAAACAACCTGTTCAATCTGGAGGATACCTTCCAACTTCAGATGACACTTTAAAATAGTTTATTTTCAGGCGATGGCACTAGCCTTACCAGACGTCATTCACAAATGGGCAACGAAACGGTCACAGGACTCCTGGTAGTCCTCCATACAAATCAAACACCGAAAGAGATCTGGAAGCAGTACCATATCTTAACAGATGCAATTAAACACGTTCTATTGCAAAGAAAATGTAACCAGTCAATGTGTATTAGCAGAGGATTGTAAAAGTACACGCTCCGATGTAGTGCACATCCTATGGGGATGTGTTAGTGGCAACGGTTTTGGACACGATTCTTAGAGCACTGGACTGGCAGAACAATTACATCAGATGATCTTCTACAGTACAAGGACTCAATAGCGACTCGTCAGGCGCCGGACATTTCATTAGTAAACGAGATGAAGTCAAATACGGGGTAGAATTCGAGGAGCAAATGATCTGTTTATGGTGGGGACTCAGCGACATTGCCTAGGTATGGCTGTGGCAATTGCGTTATCAAGCCATTTTTGAAGGCAACATCGACATTACAAGGAACACACCGATTACATATGGAATCAATGTAAGACTCAACTTAGCCAAGTAGCAGCATTTGAAAAAAAAAAAACGTCGACGAACTCACCTTCGCGATGGTGGAGTGAGATTGAAGTTATGAGTGCAGTGCTTTTCCAACATATCCACAGCACCTTCGAGTATGATGAAGCACCATAATGATAACCCTCACACATCTCCTCTCGCTATTTGAGAACCTGAGCTAGCAGTGAGAGTCAACAAATTATAATAGCCAATAGTTAAAGACTAAATGGACTATCCTTTAGTTATCACGGTTTGAAGGTAGGTACTTTGTAGGTAGGCAAAACTAGCCTATCAGCGCGTATCTACGACTTTCCAACCGTGAGAACATTTAGAGTACCCACAGACGCGATTTAAGCCAATGATGTAAAAGAAGCTCGTATTTTGTGTGGATCATGACTCGGTACAGTTACCTTTAACTAAGTCCGATTGGGTGCTTCCAAGCAATAATCAGCCAATCAAAAATACCTACAACTGCGCTGAAGGCAAACGTGTGAAAAAAGGGCTTTGTAGGCAAACCGAAGGTATGCTCTGATTGGTCAGTTTTGCCTACTTTTACCTACCTTCGAACCGTGAGAACCACTATTATTGTGTTTAAAAGTGCTCGCCGCCCGCTACGTGAGCGGTGGTTTTAATATTGATTTGATGCAAATGTTGTTGGTTTTGGTGCCACACATTTTTTTGGCTACGATATGCAAGTACATCTTAAATAGAAGGAGTGCCAGGGTCTGTAATCCCTTTCCTGCGCTCTCATTGGCCAGCGACTGGGGGGCATTTGAAGGAGGGGGCTACGCTTTTAGGGTCCGTCTGGTTGGCCACAAATCCGCTGGATTTCACTGGATTTGCAAAAAATACACTGTTTCGGAGCTAACACTGTTTCAGCCGAGTTGGGTGTTACCAGACGGACCCTTAATTGTATACATTATACCGGTACCGGTAGTATAAATACTGTAGTATATGTAATGGAGCCCATTGCCAAGAGACTGAAGCAGTCCGCCGAAAGCGCTCTATACAAGAAAACACCGACAAGAGAAGAGGAAAATCTCGCAGAGCGGATAAAACGTCTAGAGGAGGAGCTTCAGAGTAAAGAGACTGATGGTTCAAGTAGTTCAGACTCGGATTCTGACTCTGATGCCGGTGACAACAAGACCGAGACCGTCGTGAATCTGTCCGCCTACGCTTCGGAGCGCATCGACTCGCTGCCTGAGAATATGCTGCCAGCTGTACGACCGTCATCAACTCTACCGTCTACCAAGAAGAAACGAAAGAAGTTTGAAGACGTGGTGCACGACAAGCAAGCAGCGAACAAGGCGTTGGAGCTGCTGAATGACGCTTTGACATTTCCCAAGAAGGTGCCGTTTAGTTGCAAGGCGTGTCAATTTATCGGCAAAAACATGGAAGAGTTCGAGGCTCATCGGACATCTGAAGCGCATCTAGAGCGTACTCAGGCTAGTAACAAGCTGCTGCATTGTTCTTTGTGCAAGAAATCGTTTACGAGTCAAGCCCAAGTGGATGAACATCGCGCTGGCAAGTGGCACACACAGCGCGCGCAGCACAAGAAAGAAAGACATACCGTCAAAATATGCTACGATTTTCTTCGTGGTCAGTGCAAATGGAGTGATCGATGCAATTTCGAGCACACAGAGACAAAAGCCATGCGGGCTGGACGTGCACTGGACAAGACCCGCAGAAAAGGATGCAACATTTTCGCGCAGACGAGGAATTGTCGCTTTGGCGACAAGTGTTTGTTCTCGCATGATGTAAAGTCGTAGGGAAGACTATTATCTCTGTAAATGATAGATTTTTTGCTACCATGAAAGCTTCATCCGGAGTCCTAATCACTACTTGGCTACAGCTGCTCGTTCACAAATGCTTCCACTCGCTCCAAGGTAAACTCACCTTCAAGACGACGTGTAACGTCCACAATCGTTTCTTGTTGCTGTTGGTTGCGAAAGATCAGCACTATCGGAAGATCTCTCATTTCAATCGTCGCGTCGGCTTCTTTCGCTACCATTGCCACAAACTATATACATCATCAACACACAAACTATGGTTAGCCACGGCATGCCAGCCAAAAAACGCAACGCTTTCTTACCTTGACATGAACGAGTTTTCGTGCGACTAACGCAAGCTGCGAGTTGAGCAGACCACAGGCGTAATTGTCTGGATGGTAGAGATGCACGAGCATACTGCTGATACGGCTAGTATCGTCTGCCGTGAGCGTCACAAATTGCTCTGGCGAGATAAACTGCAAGTCACCGTAAACTGGGCGACTGCGTACTTGTTCTTGCATTTGCTTTAGACGCAGTTGAGTATACTCGGCCATGAATGCGTCATCAGCAAACTCGCAGTCCTCGCATTCACAGTATGATTCTTCGTCACACTGCTTCGTCAAGTCTTGTACCGAGGAAGTGGTACAAACGGCACCTTTGACCATGCGATTCAGGGCTGCTTGACGCTCTTGCTCTTTTTTTAGGCGCTGTATGTAGTAAGTAGCATGACACTTAGGAAGAAACCAATTCCTCGGCCAAGGGAAGACGTACTGTACCTCCTGTTTCTGATAGCGTTTGTGGGCTTTGTAGTCGTTGATGACTCCTTTTGGCCCAGTATGCGTTGAGGCAAACTCACGACGCTTTCGACCACCAATACTTCGATTTGGACGTCCCCAAGCCTCGTCGTTGACAGGTGTCTGCTTCCATGGACCAGTTGGATCAGCTACTGAATGCACTCGATCTGTCAATACTTCCTCGTTCTCGCTACAACGCAAGATCGTGGATCAATTCTTAGTTAACCTTTTCTCGTCATTGTTGCTAATGCTTTAACGTAGTATACCTGGCCTCCGAGTCCGAGTTGACTCGACCATGCAGCTCATCGGGATCGCGATCCTGGAGCACGCTATGTTGCAGGAAAAACTCTTCCATAGTTACCCAAATCTGCTCTTCAGTCAGTGAGTCGTCGGTAAAAGATCCACACCGACCTACTCAAGAAATACGATCTATCAGAAGCTTTTGTCTGTCATAGCGAGGACAAAGCTATAACCAATTTGTTCCCGAGTAGTTTTACTTGTTGATTAACTATGACTCTATGCACGACGTTGAAATCGCTATTTATTCATCTCTTACAGCTACATGTACTGGTTGAGTGCGTCTCATTATACTAACAACCCAACCAAGTTGGTTCGACTTTGGATTTTCGTCCCAGTGGGACTCGAACCCGCAATCTCCCGGTCCCGGGGGCAGGGCCTTAACCACTGCATTAACCGAGGTCGGTACTGGACCAACCGAGGTCGGTACAGCTACATGTACTGGTGCGGAACGCTAACGATATGCAAGCGCATTTTCAAGGATTGGCGACGAAAAGCACGACTTCAAATGTGACTTTTTCATTGATTTCTTTAAGTTCATGCAGATGCATGATCAATCCTACTTGTATCGCGCAGGTTCTATCCCCTGCATAGAGATATTCCTGCCTCTTTCTTTATCCGTCAACCATGCAGAAAAACCCAGCACTGTCACCGGCGACATGTAGGTCCTTATACCATTTCGAAGATACTAACGTCAATGCGTTAAAATACTCATCGGAAACGACTGCAATGACGCGAGAGAGGAGCGAAGGCGAGGTACGGGGACAGGCTCCACAAATAAACAAAGGAGTGGGAAGAAGAATGCGACCGGAAATGGCCCGCGTAATGACGCGACCTCGGCCGAATGGGTTCATCGAATGGAATTGGGGGACGAGGATAACCCCGGCATTGCACTCGAGTGGGAGAATGGTGGCTGGGTGTAGCTGGAGGTTCCTGTGGGACAGGGAGCAAATGCTGCTGCGTCTTAAAAGTCTGGTTTTCAGTTGCGGTTAATGCTTAGGCTCCCGTGACGAATGCTGGAAGAATTGCATCATCTTTGTTCTTCCATCATCTATCCAGTGCCGAATATGGAGATATATTGCAGATACTTTTTCGGAGCCGATCAGCTTGGTATGGGGATCTGCTCTGAGTGCCGCCGGTTACAGTGTTGGAGTTTTCTGCATGGTGACTATTAAGTAGTAAAATGTAGTCTAATTAGTCTTAACTATTAGCTACTATAAACATGTCTAATCTAGAATGCAATTTAGGCCCAGGAGGTTATCTGCTCTGGACAGGTAACTACCGACCTCGTTTGGTGCAGTGGTTAAGGCCCTGCCCTCGGGACCGGGAGATTGCGGGTTCGAGTCCCACCGTGAACGAAAATCCAAAGTCGGATAGAGTCGGGGTCCAAACGTGTAATGAAATGAGGCCCTTACAGCACCGCGCTTGACATGGCTTACACCACCCTGTATAGGATCAGGTTCTCTAAATATCATCTCTGGACAGGTAACTGGAATCATGGGATGTGTTACTATAGTCTGGGTCCGGTGCTGGTGAATGGGTGAAAATGCACTGTGCACTGATTTTCAGTCGGATCCCGTCTTCTCGTAACGCATAAACCTTGGATTCGTATTTAGCTACTGCTTCAACTTGAGCTCGGACCTGATTCCATACAAATTCCAGATGTTCATACGCCTCTTTCACTATCCCTTGGAAAATGGTTTGATTGCGCAATTGCCATAGCCATGCCATCCCAATTCCACAAATTCCCTTCCATAACCGATGAAAAACCTCCTTATAAGTTTCATCATACCATCCATACTGCCTCATCATCGTCTTCTTTATCCCAAGACCAACCGGTGGGGCACACCTGGTCACTATTGCAGTTTGAAAATCATCCAAACGTTAATCCGTGATCGTCTTTCCTCACCAGTGTTGCAATAATCTTCTCCAGAAAGATTGAGCTCGCGGGCACTTCCACAGGATATGACATGTATCAGCGCGGAGACTCGTACATCCTGTATCTAAGGCACATCGCCCGTCTGCCAGGCTTCGGGCGTAGAAGGTGTTCAGTTGCATAGTAATTACCCGATATTGCACCCAAACTTGATATTTAGTCAACAAGTTATTATGCTCCCATACCTGATTGGGTTCAACATCTTGTATGTCATTCCACCAGCGACTTGAGCTGCCTCGATTCTTCCATTTCGCTAAAATAGGTTTCAGTTGAGGCGCCACCCCATGGAAGTACATCATCCGAAATGACCGACGGAAGTTCGACCAAATCCTCCTTATTGGTGTGTTGTCCTCCATTAACCACCCGATAAGATGGATATCTGAGTGCGGATGAAAGACGACTAACTTACCCACAATCTCTACGTTCTCATCATTAATCGCTAGATCACTGGAAACAATTTCCCAAATAATCCCATCTGCTTTCTGTTCCACGTGTACACTGGCCTCTGTATTTCGACCGTGTCCTCGAACTTTGCCTGGAGCAAACATGTTGGTCCACTACAGAAACGAATCGGAGGCCGTTCTCCTAAGTAATGACCTATCTCCACTCTAGTGGACGCCACAATAATGGAGCATAGCCAGCGACCTATTTTTGCGCAAGTATGGGAATTCCCATCTACTCCTTGCACCTGCCACATAAAAGTATTCTTCGTTAGTCGTAGTATTCTCAAATCACGGATAGATACCGGTGGAATACGATAATATTTCTTGGCAGATAACGTCGGTGCCTTCTCCTCCCGTATCCATGGATTTGAATCCCAACCATATGTACCCCAAAAGGGAATAGTTGATGTGGGAAGTATATCATGATATTGGCAAGTATCGATGTCGACATGGATCGTAAAATCATCCTTCGGTTTTAAAGCCAACCCTTTCATCTCTAGTCGCGATTCCATTGACGTGATTACCCGCGGTAACTCCTCCCGGGTATAAACTTCTAATTTCTCCAACTCGCCCTGTTTTGGCCCAAGCCATTCCTTCACTGCTCTCGCTACTGTTGGTATCGCTCCTGACTCCACGATTGTGCCTGCTTTGCAAACTTTATAACCTTTCACAGGTGTTAGTAACTGGCCCGATTGAATATCTGCTCCTATTCCTGCCAAACCCAGCCACGCCTGCTGATAGCTATCTCTCGCTGCAATTAGCCACTGACAAGTTAGCTTTAGACGTTGAATCTTAATAGCGACTGGGATAAAAAATTGGTCCCACTCCCCCTGCCGCATATGGTGTGAAGAGTAACGTAGGCAATATCTTATGTCTCCCGCATTCACTCGTCGTACTGTTATGCCATAAAAATACTTTCTGAAATTTACCAGCTCTCGCATCACCTCTGCTGGGGGTTCAAATATTGGCGCGGTGAATAGAATGGATGGTATTGCAATAACATTAAACAATTGGACCCGTTCCATAAAGCAGTTCCGCATTCTGTTGCGGTTGCCAACTCCTCTGTACATTTCTTATCCGTAGTGCCAGTTAACAGTTGGTAAAGAGTCCACCCAGAAGAAATAACGAGATATGAATTGTTTCTCCTTCCGGTACGGTATCTTGTACCATTTTTATGGTACAAATTTCGTATTTAGGAAAACGAATTTACTTTTGACCTGCTGTACCTGTAAACCAGAAAGATCTCCGAAACGACGAACTACGTCCAGGGCGATAGGTACCTGTTCCGCATGTTGGACAAATATCGTGGAATCGTCTACGAACGCAGAGAGACGGTGCTGGATGGAACCATCTTGATGTAAAGGTTGAATCCCCGCAATCCTTTCCTCTTGAAGCAAAGCTAACGCCAGTGGTTCAACCACTAAAATGAACAAAAGGGGTACCCCTGTCGAATCCCTGATTTTACCTGAAGTGGATCTGAAAATTGATTGTTGACCAAAAATTCCGCCGTAGTTCCAGCATGTATTCGATCCATTAAATCCACAAATTGATCTGAGAATCCAAAAACATGTAATACGTGCAGTAAATATTTTCGGCCAACAGTGTCATAAGCTTTACTGAAGTCCAAAAATAAAATTCCGGCACTCTTAGCCGCAGATTCGTTCTGTTTTTGTCGGTATGTTTCAAATGTTGCCTTCATCATAATGACTGCCTTATCCATACGGCGACCGGATACAAACCCCTGCTGAGTGTCACCAATTAATTGTCCTAAGAAAGCCTGTAACCTCCTTGCTAATATTTTCGCGAACAACTTGCATCCGGTTGTCAATAAAGAAATTGGGCGGTAATCAAGGGCATTATTTGAGTCTCCCTTCTTTCGAAATACATGGTGACTATTAAGGGTTGCCAAAACCGTTACAACGCGAACACACGACGGTACGACGTGTGAGGAGTGTTGATGATTGGATGCAACAAATGATTGGATGCATTTGGTTGAATATCGTTAAAGTTCCGGCACCACATGACATTTGTATGCGCTATTCTGCCCAATCAAAATAGAATTTTGATTATTCAGCCAATGTAAGGATAGGAGAGGCTATATCTCGACCAATCATACCGTTCATCAAAGCTTCAATTTCGTTCCGACCGGTTCCGACGTATTTCGTCGGAACCCTTGCAAAAATATGGGTATGGCCATAGAAAAATACTGTTAAACACATATTCATTTGCATATCCTCCGCATTCCGACCATGAACCTATCAAGTTTGCAGCCCGTCAACACGTTGAAGGCAAAAGCAACAGCTTCTAACGCATTCAAGCGATTCCTCCATGAGGAAAATGTCTCGATGTCAGCGGTTTCGGATGCGGTCGGCGCTGACTCCAGCGGCGCAATTCTTGTGAGTCTTTTAGACCGTTTTGGGGTTTACTTGGCTTTTCAAGAGAGCAAGCCTGGCGAGAAGCTTGCCCACAATACCATCATGCAGTATTTCCGACAGGCTAAGCTGTGGCTGCTGGACTGTTTCCCGCAGAGTAGTGCTCATGTGGAGGCTGCGCTCTTGAAAAAAGGAAGCATGCTTGACAGCTACTGCGAGACACGTCCAGCGGCAACGGTTGTAAAGCATGCAAATGGATGTACAAAGGAACATCTTCATTTACTCATGAGTTATATGTATGTGTGGTGAAGTGCTCCAGAAGTTAACGGACTAATGATGATGGATGCCCGCATCGGATTGGCTGAAATGTCACCCTAAGCCGGATGCCCAGACCGGCCAGTAATAAGATGCAATTTGGGACTGCCAGGCGCCCTTGTAGGCGGTCGGGCGGTGCCTGGCTGGAAATCAAGTCGGCGGACCTGACAAGGGGCGAGGATAGTCGGATAAGCGGGCTGAGCAGACGGAAGGACTATGGAGGCTTGACGGCCAAGATGGCGGATTGCTTGTAAGGATGGAGTGAAAGGGGCCCAAAAGAAGAGGATTGTTCTAGTGGAAAGAGTAGGCACCGGGATCGTAGGAAAGGCTGCCAAGGGATTGCTAGCGTCAGCGGCCGAGAGGTGTGGATGGGTGGCTATCCGGCCGAGCCGGTCAAGTACAATGTACCATTCGGACTGGTACCATATGGGTTCGGTGTACCGGCCGGTTTGGTACCATTTGGGGTTGGTGTACCGGCCGTACCGGTACACAGAGTCGGAGTTAGCCGGGTTGCGTTGGGTAAGGTACATGACTGGTCAGACGTGTTGTTGAGGTAGGTTACACAAAGGGAGTATTGGACATAGGATAACTCAGTATACGTTTCGCTTTCTTAGACACAAGTCGCTTTTATTGGTTCACGGCAGAGGGCTAACAAGGTCCCCTCTTGCTGTTATTGGTTTGCCCGGGGAAGGTTAAGTTAACCCACCGGAAGTCCCCTGACCGGGAGTCGCGTCGACTTCGTATACTCACCTCAAGTCGCCCGTGTTTTGAACACGGTATTAAGTATTGGGAAGTGGTGACATTTTGGCCTTCTGTGGAAGAGTGTGGAGTTATATCTGCCTTGTTTACACATTTGGATTCGCCCTTCATTGTTATTGGTTTAGCTGGCCGATCGACTATTCTCGGCCCAGCCGGCACTATACAAAGTTCAAGTATATTACCCAACGAGCTCCCCGGTGACGATTTCCGCCCAGGAGCTACTCCTAGTCCTACACCTCATCTCCCTATTGGACGGATTTACACTTTTCGCCCTAGGGTCCACCAGGAGAGCTAACCACCCAGTACTGACGGGTACACAAGGTGAGCTTTTAACATGCAACATTCGAGCAGTCGCGATCAAGCGGATGGAAGCGACCGATCCCGCCGGCCTCAAGCCGGATCGGATCATGACTCGGATGGACGGAGTACCCCCTCCGGTAGTCAGTCGTCTGGGACCCCCGTGGGTGTTCGCGTCTCCGAAAGATTTTCGGAGAGCGACTACACCACAATG
>MIQA02002663.1:0-22925 GCA_001887855.2 Sclerospora graminicola | reverse complement strand
TTCCCTTTCAAAAGACTCGGCCCGATCCCCGAAACGACGCGAAAAATCGGTCGGGGACCGGGCCTGCGCGTCAGAGCCAGAGGGCTCTGCGCGTGTCACCAATTGGTGCACAATGGGCGCTGCGGGTGCTTGACCCGTGCCCGAAGTTGCGCTTTCTGAATCGTCCGCGGTGCCGAGATATGGCACCGCGAGATAACCGTCCGTGCCCCCATTTTCGGCCCTTAAAGGACTCGAAACGGGGGCAAAAGTGTAATTTCTGATTCCGGACTCAGAATCGGAATTTTGACCAATTCCAGTCTCGCCAGCGGTCGCACTATAAAAAGACGCATCGCTGGCGAGACTTGATTGGCTGGCGGTGGAGCCCTCACTATCGGACGATAGAGAGCGCTCCCGGGGTTGCCATTCCGGCCACCAGAAGCGCATGGGGGGCACTTAGATGGCAGGAGGGTAGGAAAAATAGACAGACAAGAGAAGTAGGAAGAAAAAGCGTAGGAACAGATACTACACTTGATCTTAGCCAAAAGGCCGAGAAGGTATGGACAGTCTAACGTGTAAAGCAATATACTATATACTATTGATACCCGCACGAACATAAGACAAGTTTTGACATTTGTGAATGTAATAATAAACTCCGCAAATAAATTCGACAGCCCAAACGACACGCTTGGTTGCTAGGCTGGAGATTGGTGTCCAGAGGTGGTGTGCCAAACTCCAACGCTGTCAACGCGTCACGGCTGTCCAGATTTGATGACGCTTATACGCTAAAGCCGAGTACGTACATTCGGGTGGGAATGGGGGTCCGCGCGGTCCTTCGGAATACGTAAACAAAATTGGGGTACTGTCGTGTGGGGCCAGAGGGTGTTGTGCATGTCATAGGTGTCTGTGCAATGTGCAGTGCAGATGTTACCCAAAGTGACAGCTTCCAAAAACATATTTTCTTCAGTGGCGAGGAGCGGCCCCAAGCGTGGGCACCGATTCGCTCGCAGTGGGTTCGGTATGAGTGGAAAAATGTAATTTCTGAGTCCAGAATCAGAATATACGTTTCAAACCCAAAGCGATCCCAACATTTCAGCGTCAACTAAGGACGCGTTTCTGGCGAGACTTGAATGGGTACATCACTGTCAGTGGACAAAGAACGGTCTCGAACTTGCCAGTCTGGCGTACCAAAAGCGCATGCGCCAAAGTGATGGTGAAGACTGTTGGAGCTGTTGAAATGTAGAAAGGTCAAGTTGCAGTTGGCCTCACGGGGCCAGCACCCTACGTCACCGGAGACCTTCCGCGCGCTTTTATGTGTAGTTTGCACAACAACTCTAGTAGAAATTAAAAACCATTAAATTGAGGTTTTCACACTGCTTAGAACAGATACTACACTTGTTCTTAGCCAAAAGGATAGAAGGTATTGATTGCAGTTTATAGTAGTGTATTACAAAGGTAAGTAGTAGGTAGTTGGCCTCGCGGGGGAAAGTGCAAGCCCCCGGAAACCGCCCAATCGCAGCCAGCAAGCTAGTTGCAATCGGGATGTCCAAAAATGAATGTGAAACGACCACCGAAATCGGCGGAAACCAGTTTTCACACTGATTAGAACAGATACTACACTTGATCTTAGCCAAAAGGCCGAGAAGGTATGGACAGTCTAGCGTGTAAAGCAATATACTATATACTATTGATACCCGCACGAACATAAGACAAGTTTTGACATTTGTGAATGTAATAATAAACTCCGCAAATAAATTGGACAGCCCAAACGACACGCTTGGTTGCTAGGAGATTGGTGTCCAGGGGTGGTGTGCCAAACTCCAACGCTGTCAACGCGTCACGGCTGTCCAGATTTGATGACGCTTATACGCTAAAGCCGAGTACGTACATTCGGGTGGGAATGGGGGTCCGCGCGGTCCTTCGGAATACGTAAACAAAATTGGGGTACTGTCGTGTGGGGCCAGAGGGTGTTGTGCATGTCATAGGTGTCTGTGCAATGTGCAGTGCAGATGTTACCCAAAGTGACAGCTTCCAAAAACATATTTTCTTCAGTGGCGAGGAGCGGCCCCAAGCGTGGGCACCGATTCGCTCGCAGTGGGTTCGGTATGAGTGGAAAAATGTAATTTCTGAGTCCAGAATCAGAATATACGTTTCAAACCCAAAGCGATCCCAACATTTCAGCGTCAACTAAGGACGCGTTTACTGGCGAGACTTGAATGGGTACATCACTGTCAGTGGACAAAGAACGGTCTCGAACTTGCCAGTCCGGCGTACCAAAAGCGCATGCGCTAAAGTGATGGTGAAGACCGTTGGAGCTGTTGAAATGTAGAAAGGTCAAGTTGCAGTTGGCCTCACGGGGCCAGCACCCTACGTCACCGGAGACCTTCCGCGCGCTTTTATGTGTAGTTTGCACAGCAACTCTAGTAGAAATTAAAAACCATTAAATTGAGGTTTTCACACTGCTTAGAACAGATACTACACTTGTTCTTAGCCAAAAGGATAGAAGGTATTGATTGCAGTTTATAGTAGTGTCTCAAAGGTAAGTAGTAGGTAGTTGGCCTCGCGGGGGAAAGTGCAAGCCCCCGGAAACCGCCCAATCGCAGCCAGCAAGCTAGTTGCAATCGGGATGTCCAAAAATGAATGTGAAACGACCACCGAAATCGGCGGAAACCAGTTTTCACACTGATTAGAACAGATACTACACTTGATCTTAGCCAAAAGGCCGAGAAGGTATGGGCAGTCTAACGTGTAAAGCAATATACTATATACTATTGATACCCGCACGAACATAAGACAAGTTTTGACATTTGTGAATGTAATAATAAACTCCGCAAATAAATTGGACAGCCCAAACGACACGCTTGGTTGCTAGGAGATTGGTGTCCAGGGGTGGTGTGCCAAACTCCAACGCTGTCAACGCGTCACGGCTGTCCAGATTTGATGACGCTTATACGCTAAAGCCGAGTACGTACATTCGGGTGGGAATGGGGGTCCGCGCGGTCCTTCGGAATACGTAAACAAAATTGGGGTACTGTCGTGTGGGGCCAGAGGGTGTTGTGCATGTCATAGGTGTCTGTGCAATGTGCAGTGCAGATGTTACCCAAAGTGACAGCTTCCAAAAACATATTTTCTTCAGTGGCGAGGAGCGGCCCCAAGCGTGGGCACCGATTCACTCGCAGTGGGTTCGGTATGAGTGGAAAAATGTAATTTCTGAGTCCAGAATCAGAATATACGTTTCAAACCCAAAGCGATCCCAACATTTCAGCGTCAACTAAGGACGCGTTGCTGGCGAGACTTGAATGGGTACATCACTGTCAGTGGACAAAGAACGGTCTCGAACTTGCCAGTCCGGCGTACCAAAAGCGCATGCGCCAAAGTGATGGTGAAGACTGTTGGAGCTGTTGAAATGTAGAAAGGTCAAGTTGCAGTTGGCCTCACGGGGCCAGCACCCTACGTCACCGGAGACCTTCCGCGCGCTTTTATGTGTAGTTTGCACAGCAACTCTAGCAGAAATTAAAAACCATTAAATTGAGGTTTTCACACTGCTTAGAACAGATACTACACTTGTTCTTAGCCAAAAGGATAGAAGGTATTGATTGCAGTTTATAGTAGTGTATTACAAAGGTAAGTAGTAGGTAGTTGGCCTCGCGGGGGAAAGTGCAAGCCCCCGGAAACCGCCCAATCGCAGCCAGCAAGCTAGTTGCAATCGGGATGTCCAAAAATGAATGTGAAACGACCACCGAAATCGGCGGAAACCAGTTTTCACACTGATTAGAACAGATACTACACTTGATCTTAGCCAAAAGGCCGAGAAGGTATGGACAGTCTAACGTGTAAAGCAATATACTATATACTATTGATACCCGCACGAACATAAGACAAGTTTTGACATTTGTGAATGTAATAATAAACTCCGCAAATAAATTGGACAGCCCAAACGACACGCTTGGTTGCTAGGAGATTGGTGTCCAGGGGTGGTGTGCCAAACTCCAACGCTGTCAACGCGTCACGGCTGTCCAGATTTGATGACGCTTATACGCTAAAGCCGAGTACGTACATTCGGGTGGGAATGGGGGTCCGCGCGGTCCTTCGGAATACGTAAACAAAATTGGGGTACTGTCGTGTGGGGCCAGAGGGTGTTGTGCATGTCATAGGTGTCTGTGCAATGTGCAGTGCAGATGTTACAGGCTCGCTGTTACAGACCCACACTGTGTTGTAAGGAAGCGTGCAATAGAAACAAATGTATAATTTGTTTCAGTACTTGATTTTATTGTAATAAATTTATTGCTATTTCTATACTAAACTCCATTACAGAAAAAAAGGACGTAAGCGCTAGAAGGTAGTCTTAAGCTTAAGAGTGAAATATGTTGGTTTGTTTAGCGTTAATGTCTATAATTAAGTCTAAACCAGCTTACAAATATATATAATATAAAGCTGATCTAATTTACTCCATTAGATCTTCTCTTAAAAATTTGGTAAGGTGTACTGAATCGGATTACCGATGGATTAAAATCCAATTTTCTCTTTTCGGACAATAAGTACCCAAATTTAAACAATGATATTTCAACTTAAATAGCATTAGTTATTATGTAATGTGTAATGGACTCCCAGTACAGCGGATGCTAGCCCCGTGACCAAAGTGGCAGCTTCCAAAAACATATTTTCTTCAGTGGCGATGAGCGGCCCCAAGCGTGGGCACCGATTCGCTCGCAGTGGGTTCGGTATGAGTAGAAAAATGTAATTTCTGAGTCCAGAATCAGAATATACGTTTCAAACCCAAAGCGATCCCAACATTTCAGCGTCAACTAAGGACGCGTTACTGGCGAGACCTGAATGGGTACATCACTGTCAGTGGACAAAGAACGGTCTCGAACTTGCCAGTCCGGCGTACCAAAAGCGCATGCGCCAAAGTGATGGTGAAGACCGTTGGAGCTGTTGAAATGTAGAAAGGTCAAGTTGCAGTTGGCCTCACGTGGCCAGCACCCTACGTCACCGGAGACCTTCCGCGCGCTTTTATGTGTAGTTTGCACAGCAACTCTAGTAGAAATTAAAAACCATTAAATTGAGGTTTTCACACTGCTTAGATCAGATACTACACTTGTTCTTAGCCAAAAGGATAGAAGGTATTGATTGCAGTTTATAGTAGTGTATTACAAAGGTAAGTTGTAGGTAGTTGGCCTCGCGGGGAAAGTGCAAGCCCCCGGAAACCGCCCAATCGCAGCCAGCAAGCTAGTTGCAATCGGGATGTCCAAAAATGAATGTGAAACGACCACCGAAATCGGCGGAAACCAGTTTTCACACTGATTAGAACAGATACTACACTTGATCTTAGCCAAAAGGCCGAGAAGGTATGGGCAGTCTAACGTGTAAAGCAATATACTATATACTATTGATACCCGCACGAACATAAGACAAGTTTTGACATTTGTGAATGTAATAATAAACTCCGCAAATAAATTGGATAGCCCAAACGACACGCTTGGTTGCTTGGCTGGAGATTGGTGTCCAGGGGTGGTGTGCCAAACTCCAACGCTGTCAACGCGTCACGGCTGTCCAGATTTGATGACGCTTATACGCTAAAGCCGAGTACGTACATTCGGGTGGGAATGGGCGTCCGCGCGGTCCTTCGGAATACGTAAACAAAATTGGGGTACTGTCGTGTGGGGCCAGAGGGTGTTGTGCATGTCATAGGTGTCTGTGCAATGTGCAGTGCAGATGTTACAGGCTCGCTGTTACAGACCCACACTGTGTTGTAAGGAAGCGTGCAATAGAAACAAATGTATAATTTGTTTCAGTACTTGATTTTATTGTAATAAATTTATTGCTATTTCTATACTAAACTCCATTACAGAAAAAAAGGACGTAAGCGCTAGAAGGTAGTCTTAAGCTTAAGAGTGAAATATGTTGGTTTGTTTAGCGTTAATGTCTATAATTAAGTCTAAACCAGCTTACAAATATATATAATATAAAGCTGATCTAATTTACTAGATTAGATCTTCTCTTAAAAATTTGGTAAGGTGTACTGAATCGGATTACCGATGGATTAAAATCCAATTTTCTCTTTTCGGACAATAAGTACCCAAATTTAAACAATGATATTTCAACTTAAATAGCATTGGTTATTATATAATGTGTAATGGACTCCCAGTACAGCGGATGCTAGCCCCGTGACCAAAGTGGCAGCTTCCAAAAACATATTTTCTTCAGTGGCGAGGAGCGGCCCCAAGCGTGGGCACCGATTCGCTCGCAGTGGGTTCGGTATGAGTGGAAAAATGTAATTTCTGAGTCCAGAATCAGAATATACGTTTCAAACCCAAAGCGATCCCAACATTTCAGCGTCAACTAAGGACGCGTTACTGGCGAGACTTGAATGGGTACATCACTGTCAGTGGACAAAGAACGGTCTCGAACTTGCCAGTCCGGCGTACCAAAAGCGCATGCGCCAAAGTGATGGTGAAGACCGTTGGAGCTGTTGAAATGTAGAAAGGTCAAGTTGCAGTTGGCCTCACGGGGCCAGCACCCTACGTCACCGGAGACCTTCCGCGCGCTTTTATGTGTAGTTTGCACAGCAACTCTAGTAGAAATTAAAAACCATTAAATTGAGGTTTTCACACTGCTTAGAACAGATACTACACTTGTTCTTAGCCAAAAGGATAGAAGGTATTGATTGCAGTTTATAGTAGTGTATTACAAAGGTAAGTAGTAGGTAGTTGGCCTCGCGGGGGAAAGTGCAAGCCCCCGGAAACCGCCCAATCGCAGCCAGCAAGCTAGTTGCAATCGGGATGTCCAAAAATGAATGTGAAACGACCACCGAAATCGGCGGAAACCAGTTTTCACACTGATTAGAACAGATACTACACTTGATCTTAGCCAAAAGGCCGAGAAGGTATGGACAGTCTAACGTGTAAAGCAATATACTATATACTATTGATACCCGCACGAACATAAGACAAGTTTTGACATTTGTGAATGTAATAATAAACTCCGCAAATAAATTGGACAGCCCAAACGACACGCTTGGTTGCTAGGAGATTGGTGTCCAGGGGTGGTGTGCCAAACTCCAACGCTGTCAACGCGTCACGGCTGTCCAGATTTGATGACGCTTATACGCTAAAGCCGAGTACGTACATTCGGGTGGGAATGGGGGTCCGCGCGGTCCTTCGGAATACGTAAACAAAATTGGGGTACTGTCGTGTGGGGCCAGAGGGTGTTGTGCATGTCATAGGTGTCTGTGCAATGTGCAGTGCAGATGTTACAGGCTCGCTGTTACAGACCCACACTGTGTTGTAAGGAAGCGTGCAATAGAAACAAATGTATAATTTGTTTCAGTACTTGATTTTATTGTAATAAATTTATTGCTATTTCTATACTAAACTCCATTACAGAAAAAAAGGACGTAAGCGCTAGAAGGTCTTAAGCTTAAGAGTGAAATATGTTGGTTTGTTTAGCGTTAATGTCTATAATTAAGTCTAAACCAGCTTACAAATATATATAATATAAAGCTGATCTAATTTACTCCATTAGATCTCCTCTTAAAAATTTGGTAAGGTGTACTGAATCGGATTACCGATGGATTAAAATCCAATTTTCTCTTTTCGGACAATAAGTACCCAAATTTAAACAATGATATTTCAACTTAAATAGCATTAGTTATTATGTAATGTGTAATGGACTCCCAGTACAGCGGATGCTAGCCCCGTGACCAAAGTGGCAGCTTCCAAAAACATATTTTCTTCAGTGGCGATGAGCGGCCCCAAGCGTGGGCACCGATTCGCTCGCAGTGGGTTCGGTATGAGTAGAAAAATGTAATTTCTGAGTCCAGAATCAGAATATACGTTTCAAACCCAAAGCGATCCCAACATTTCAGCGTCAACTAAGGACGCGTTACTGGCGAGACTTGAATGGGTACATCACTGTCAGTGGACAAAGAACGGTCTCGAACTTGCCAGTCCGGCGTACCAAAAGCGCATGCGCCAAAGTGATGGTGAAGACCGTTGGAGCTGTTGAAATGTAGAAAGGTCAAGTTGCAGTTGGCCTCACGGGGCCAGCACCCTACGTCACCGGAGACCTTCCGCGCGCTTTTATGTGTAGTTTGCACAGCAACTCTAGTAGAAATTAAAAACCATTAAATTGAGGTTTTCACACTGCTTAGAACAGATACTACACTTGTTCTTAGCCAAAAGGATAGAAGGTATTGATTGCAGTTTATAGTAGTGTATTACAAAGGTAAGTAGTAGGTAGTTGGCCTCGCGGGGGAAAGTGCAAGCCCCCGGAAACCGCCCAATCGCAGCCAGCAAGCTAGTTGCAATCGGGATGTCCAAAAATGAATGTGAAACGACCACCGAAATCGGCGGAAACCAGTTTTCACACTGATTAGAACAGAAAATGTTCGTTATATTACCAGTTAGTAACCTCTCCGTAATTAAAATGTAGGCTTAAATATGCACGTCACTAAAAGGAGGGTTAGTAAATCTACCTGGGTTTTTAAAGGGAGGTTCCCTACCTGGGTGGTTCCCTTTCGGTCAAATGACCAGCTTACCGTCGTGCCCTTGCTTGCGGTGTATCTTGCGGGGCCCCGCAAAACTCGCGAAGCAGTGCTACTCCTTTGTCGCTCACGGTGGCGACGACAATGCCATCCCCAAATCCGGTAGCTTGACCTGATACAGTGGCTCGAAGCTTAAGGTCCAGCTGTCGAGCCTCACGCTTGAGAATTGAAGCTTGTCTGTGTAGGTCTTGAAGTTGCTGGGCTGCACCGCGCCCAGCGAGCCGTACACAATGGCGGCAGTCTGCACCTGCCATCCCTTCAGCTGCAGCTCTGCCACGATCGGTTGGTATTTGAGTGTCTTGTGATCGTGGCTGAGCTGCAGTGAAGAATGCCGTGCGCCAGCCGCATGGTTTTCAAATGTGATCGCCAAGTCGGCGATCACCATCTTCTTTGCAGTCGCGTCCCGTATCACAATATCGGGTCGCAGAGCTGCGCCTGTGTACTCGGGTACCGTCTGGTTCAGGCGCAGCTCTGCGGACGACTTGGCTTTCTTCAACGCGCTGCGTACCTTGGACCCGATCTGCTCCAAGGCGCTGTCATGACGCTGGCGGATTGCGTCCATGTTGGACTCGCAGTGGTTAAGAACGTGCGCCAGCGTCTCCGCCGAAGAGCAGGTCGGTGTCCGGCAGTGGTGATTCGCCCGGAGGCGGCGACGCTTGAGAACCGAGTTCGTGTCGATTTGGTTGAGGCGGGCCGTAATACCAAACCGATGTTCTGCATCTGACAGGCCCGCCCCCGTTGTCATGAACTTGGCACCTAGGCCACCATGGGGCGCACCGTCTTGCCCTGATCCACCAGACTCTTCCATCGAGTTTGGTGGCGAATCTTCATGTGAAGCTTCACATGTCGAAGCACAGACTTGTGGTCCAGCCACTTCGTGCAGTGAGGGACCTGTAGACCCAGCGGGTCGCTCACGTTCGCGTCCTCGTGACTGGCGTAGCTGAGGTGGTGAACGCGCATGGTGCGTTGCACGTCCACCCAAAGCGAGCCGATGTCTCCGTTGCGGCGCAACACTTCTGCGTAAGGTGAGGCGGCCAGCTCCGAGTTCAAAAACAGTCGAACCAGCTCATCGTCACGCCCTGTCCAGTGGTCTTCTTGGAGGCGATACCGCTTGCGCACCACCTGACACACCTGTGCCTTGGCCACCGCCACGATTGCTGGGTCCTTGGAGTGAAGCATCTGCCACGCGTGCGCCACCTGCAGAGCTTGGTGCATCTCCACCAACGTCTGCAAGCCTAGCCCACCCCCCGATGTAGGCGCATAGAAGAAGGCGGTGGTGGCGGACGCGGGCAGATGCAGGAGGTGGCGCAGTCCCTTCGCGACAGTGCTGTCGAATCCTTGTAGCTGGGACTGGAGCGGACGCAAGTGGCGAAGGGCATACTCCACCTTAGGATATACGTATGTCTTCAAGGCCTTGACCACTTGCCACGCTGCCAGTCCCGACTGCAGAAGCGCTACCGCCTCCCGCTTGACCTGCGACAAGTTGGGTGCAAGCTGGAGACGGTGTTTGACATGGTCGAAGCCATCGCCCACCCCGAGATACTGGTAGCTTTCTTGGAGGCTTAGAGGGGCGATGGTATCGCCGTGGATCTCCAGGCGAACACTGTCGTCACGAGCGGGATTGCCCCGGGCGTTGGTCGTCACCGCCAAGCTGGCACACTTTGCTGGGTTTGCCCGGAGTCCAGTCCACCGAAGGAAGCGCGACACCACACCATGGCACGTCTTGATGCCGTCAGCACTTGAGCTGAATACCTTGAGGTCGTCTGCGTAGGCAGTAACGCAAGGCTGTACGTCATGCGCGAGCGGTACACCTACGCCGTCGAGCTGTTCGAGGCGGCGTACCAGAGGTACGAGCGCAGTAATGAAGAGAAGTGGGCTCAACGGACAGCCTTGGTACACGCCCACCTCTTGGCGCACCGGGTCTGTGGCCCCGTCTGCTCCATTGGTGATGACGAATGCTGACCCTTGGTAAATGTCGTGGCATCTGTCGATGAAGTGGGGCTCGACGCCAAGCTGACGGAGTACACGCCACATCAATTCTTGGGGCAGCGATCCGAAGGCGTTGCGCAAGTCGTACCACACTTGGTACAGCTTGCGGTGCATGCGGCGCGTCTGGTCCAGCAACGTGGTAGCAACGAAGTTGTGCTCGTGGCACCCATTGAAGGACCGGAACCCTTTTTGTGCCATAGGCAACCGGTTGTTGCCTTCAAGCCACCTTGATAACCGACGTGCCAACAGCCCGCTGTAGAGCTTGTATATCGTGGGCTGTAGGCATATCGGTCGCCAGTTGGCTGGCTGCATCGGGTCACCCTTCTTGTGAATAAGGCGAATCATACCAACCTTCCATATGGCGGGTACCTTCCGATGCAGCCAGCAGAACCGGTAGGCGGCGTGCAGGAGGGGCACGAGCTGCGGAGCGAATCGGCGGTAGGTGTCATAGCCAACGCCGTCGTGGCCAGGGCTCGACGAAGCTGACGTGGTGTTGAGTTGGTCTTCCACGTCGTCCATTGTCAGCTCGTCCGTGAGCGCCTCACCAACCCGCGTAGCTGCAGGGATGCTGGCCAAGGTGGCGCGGAATTCCCCACCAAGCTCCCCATCAAAGTCGAACGGGACTCGCTGCGCGCTGGTACCTGTGAAATGTTGGTACAGCGTCGCGCGGTCGATGGGGCAGGAGCTGGTAGGTCCTTCAGTTGTCGCGTCCACCGTTGCACTAGCCAGTATCTTGGCCACGCACGCAGCTTCGTCGCGCACAAAGTCCCGCCGCAAATCTTGGCGTGCCTGGGACTCGCGAAGCCTTCCGACGCGCCGTCGTGCTTTACGCACCGCCTTCTGGTCCCTAGGTGTCGACCGTTGGGCAGCTGCCATGTCATCTAACGCCTCATCGATGCGATGTTCGCGCTGGGTGCGCGTCACGCGGGGCGGGCGGCGGTGTTGGCGCTTGGTGGAGGCTTGGGCGGGGGGGGGCCGGGTGGTGAAGGGTTTAAGTGCCTCCCGAATGCGGTCAGGGATGGCACTGATATATCCTTCACCCGTTTCCCAGCTGTCAGCATCCGTTATCATGCAAGCCATGGTATCTGCTAGCGTCTGCAGAGCCATGGCCGCTGCGTCGCTCGCTTCCTCGCTGAGTTGGCGGAGTCGGAGGCGCGGCTGACGAGCTGGCGTCGATCCTGGGCCGATAGGGATGGTGGGGTAGACCACTCCGCCATCCCGCGCAGCAATGTCTGCGTCGATGTCCGCTGGCGTGTCATCGTCCATGCCAACATCGGTGGGAGTGTCCACCGGGGCGTCAGGACATGGGGTGGCCGGGGCGTCAGAACCAGGGGTGCTCGGGCCAGGAATGGTTGAGGCGGTCGACGTCGGGGGCGGTGCAGGCGGAGAGCATCGGTCCATCGAGGCTGCGTGGGGGCCACACTCCAGCACGGTCCGCTTAAGGTCGAGGGCGCGATTGGCAAGTCGATCGGCTTGGGCGTTGGCTTGGCGATCGATGTGTTGAAGCTTGTACCAAGCCAACGCCTGCAGTGCGGCACGAACTCGACCTCGGAGCCGACGAAGCCGTTTGTTGTTGCAGCTGAAGGTGCCCCGCACCTGGGCCAGCACCAGGTTGCTGTCGCCCTCGACGAGGAGTCGTGTAGCGCCATGGTGTGTCGCGCTCTGTACCCCCACCAGCAGTGCAGTATACTCTGCGGTGTTGTTGGTGCCACTGCTGGCGGGGAGGAACTGAGAGCACGTCCACACGACGATGCCGTTTGGGTCAAGGAGAACAGCACCAGCGCCACCTGGTCCGGGGTTGCGTCTGCAAGCGCCGTCAAAGCGAAGTATCCAAGGCTCGGGCTCGCCTTGCTGGTCTGGTGGTGACTGGGTTGGCGCTGGTGTCGGCGACGCTGGCGTTGGTTCCGGCGCAGCGGGTACACTGGTGACCTGTTGGGATATAGCAGTGGCGGCCCCGATCGCGCAGTGACTTGGCCCCCACCGCGTGGCACGAGTGCCTGCCGCGGCCGAGGTCAGGGGTCGTCGCGCTGCCGGGGCTGGCACTGCTACCTCACCTGTCACCAGGTGGGCAATGGCTGCCACACCCACTGCGCGGTGGCTTGGGCCCCATCTTGTTCTAGGCCTTGGGTGAGATGATGTCGTCCTGGTAGTGGCGTAGTCTGGCGGCTCTTCCAGGCGACGACGCTTACCTGCAGGGGGCAAAGAAGGTGAACTTGGGGTGAGGCACCATACGGGGGGGTCGTAGTGGTGCCTCGGGGTCTTGGGAGTAGCGTTGGGCACGACGCTCTGGGGGGTGGCGGCGTCTGCGACCGAGGTGTTGCTTGATGCGACTGCCGCGATCGCAGTCGCCGCCGCGCTGAGGGGTCCGGTGGGTGTTGGACTGGCCTCTTCGCGCGTAGATGGAAACATCGAGTCACGTGCATGAGCTTCGGGGACCAACGTGCTGGTCGCGCACGTGGTCGCATGCTTCGTCGCTGCTGCACGTGACTTGAAACCGATGCCGCACGCGCACCCGCTGTGGAAGTGATCCACGAAGCAGGTGCCGCGGTGCGATGTGACACGGTGCTTTGCCAACGCTGCGAGGTCACGGGCGATGTACGTGCACAACGCGCAATTGAATGCCGGAGCGTTGTGCGCGTACACCGCAAGCACAGGGTCCCGGTATCCGTCTATGGTTGGTGGGGTAATGATCTGGGGACCCTGGCCGAGCGCTACGTCGCTGCGTCGATTAATGTCCATGCTGCTGGACACGGCACTCGACGTAGGCACCGCGTGCGCGGGGGCTGGAGGTTGAGGGTCTTGACGCAGCACCGCGCGCGCGTGGTGCGCCGCAGTGGCGTGTTCAGCAGCAGGCATGACTTGGTCAGCTGCGGCTGTCGATGCGGCACGTGTACCTTCAGCCACAGCTGCGCTGGAAAGAGATGCAATTTCTTGACCCGCGGGCAGCATGCCAGCCGCCCTGCCGGGTGGAGAACAATCGCTTGGGGGGACAGAAATGTCTTCGACAGCGGCGGCATCGTCGTCCTCAACGGCGCTGTCGTCGCTGTCACTGTCATCAAAGTCGTTGGGGCTGTGGGTGGCCCCAAGTGCGCGAGCCGTGGCGGCTGCAAGCGCGTCTCGTGGTGCTGCCGGGTCGGGCAGCCTGCCGGTTGCCCTGCCGGGTAGCCCAAACAAACGAACAGGAGCTTCAGGGGCGGCGGCGGGTGGGGGGACAGCGGGCGAGTGCGAGGCGAAAGCCAAATGGCGCACTTGGGTGCTTGGGCTTGAGTGACTTGAGGTGGTGAGGGAAGGCGCGGCCCCAGGTGCTACCCGGTCGGGCAGCCTGCCGGCCGCCCTGCCGGGTAGCCCAAACAAACGAACAGGAGCTTCAGGGACGGCGGCGGGCGGGGAGACAGCGGGCGAGTGCGAGGCGAAAGCCAAAGGGCGCGCTTGGGTGCTTGGGCTTTCGAGGGAAGGCGAAGAAGGGAGAACTTGGTTGGAGGGGTCTTGGTTGGGGGCTGCGTGGCCGTGGTCATCAAAATTTTCGGACGGCCCTATACTCAAACCAAGTATAGGGCCGGACCCATCTTCGTGCCCGTTGGTGGGCCGATTTTCCCTTTCAAAAGACTCGGCCCGATCCCCGAAACGACGCGAAAAATCGGTCGGGGACCGGGCCTGCGCTTCAGAGCCAGAGGGCTCTGCGCGTGTCACCAATTGGTGCACAATGGGCGCTGCGGGTGCTTGACCCGTGCCCGAAGTTGCGCTTTCCGAATCGTCCGCGGTGCCGAGATATGGCACCGCGTGATAACCGTCCGTGCCCCCATTTTCGGCCCTTAAAGGACTCGAAACGGGGGCAAAAGTGTAATTTCTGATTCCGGACTCAGAATCGGAATTTTGACCAATCCCAGTCTCGTCAGCGGTCGCACTATAAAATGACGCGTCGCTGGCGAGACTTGATTGGCTGGCGGTAGAGCCCTCACTATCGGTCGATAGAGAGCGCTCCCGGGGCTGCCATTCCGGCCACCAAAAGCGGATGGGGGGCACTTAGGTTGCAGGAAGGTAGCAGACAAAAGGTAGAAAAGAAAGCGTAGGAAGATTACCTCGAGAGAAGGAAGAAACGACCACCGAAATCGGCGGAAACCAGTTTTCACACTGATTAGAACAGATACTACACTTGATCTTAGCCAAAAGGCCGAGAAGGTATGGACAGTCTAACGTGTAAAGCAATA
Organism: Sclerospora graminicola; assembly: GCA_001887855.2. Taxonomy (NCBI): domain Eukaryota; phylum Oomycota; class Peronosporomycetes; order Peronosporales; family Peronosporaceae; genus Sclerospora; species Sclerospora graminicola. Next base: position 8,207 of record MIQA02002663.1, on the reverse strand, counting down.
TACTATATACTATTGATACCCGCACGAACATAAGACAAGTTTTGACATTTGTGAATGTAATAATAAACTCCGCAAATACATTGGACAGCCCAAACGACACGCTTGGTTGCTAGGCTGGAGATTGGTGTCCAGGGGTGGTGTGCCAAACTCCAACGCTGTCAACGCGTCACGGCTGTCTAGATTTGATGACGCTTATACGCTAAAGCCGAGTACGTACATTCGGGTGGGAATGGGGGTCCGCGCGGTCCTTCGGAATACGTAAACAAAATTGGGGTACTGTCGTGTGGGGCCAGAGGTGTAATGGGGTACCATTACATAAGTGATATTGGAATAGAAATATCACAGTTCAATTTCAGTCGTAATACATGAAATTGTGAACATTGGATTATAAGTTGTCATAATCCACCTTTGAGAACAGATTCTGATATAATTGAATCTGACAAGTCATCTAATGATAAAAATATCATTAAGATCAGTTTTATACTACATGTTACTATGATTAATCTAGGTCTAATTATACTAGTTAGCTCTTAACCACTCATAAATATATTCACTCTTAAACTTACCTTCTAGCACTCACGTCCCTAAGTGTATATATATCAATATATATATACTTAATCGATAATAATTAATACATTGATTATTTTCCTATCTGAGTTTATTTAAAGTAAACTAAGGAGGACCAAATTACATTTGGTCCAACACAATTTGCACGCTTCCTCATTGCAACTTACAGTGTAAGCCGCGTGACAGCAGCCCTGTTACACCTGGTAGCACTTTGTGGTCCGTCCTAACGACCACTTTTGAAACGTTCCGCTAGTTAACTAGCAGTTCGAAGGTTTAAGAGCCACTAGCTGTCATGGCAACAGCCAGTGAACGTGAGCGTGAGCGCCAGCTCGCGCACGACCTAGTTACGGAAAACTTCCCTAACTGGCCACCGAGTGCTTCGGTCACCTTGGCCGAGATGATTAGGACCATAGGGCCCGACATCATCACTCTCCTCCGTGGCAAACCTTCGGAGGATGCCCTAGAAACGGTTAACCGTTTCAAGAGATTGTATGTCGACCCTCAGGTGCGTCATGCTCTGTTGCGCTCTCAGCCGGCGACAACAACAACAGCGCCCGCATCTAGTGCGAGCGTTGAAGTAGTAAAGGCACGGATTCCGCCCTTTACTGGCGAAGGGGGCGAACCTCTTCGGAGGTGGTTCGCAGAGGTAGAGGATGCTATCACTGCGCAGAAGATTGTGGACCCGCGTTCACTAGCTTATTTCGCCACCACATGCCTAGGCGGTCGCGCCAGGGCATGGGCGATGAGCCGCAGATATACTGATGGAACTGCGTTTTTGACATATCAGTCATTAAAAGCTGAGCTAAAGCACAACTTTGAAGCTCCAGAAATGGAACTTAGCTGCCGTGAAGAGTTCATGGAACTCAGGCAGGGCAAGTTGAGCTTACATGCGTATGCTCAGAAAATACAATATTTGTTGTCAAATATTGTATATGAACCGGTGCCTCCTGCCATGCAGGTCACCGCCTTCATGAAGGGACTGAATGACGGTCCCATCAAACAGAGTCTTTACCGGGTTCCCCCGAAGACTCTGAGCGATGCTATAGACCAAAGCATCCGGGAGGAGTTCAGCATGCGTCGCTCAGCAGCGCATGCTGGGGTTAGTCGGAAAGCGCAAGCGCCTTTCGACTTTAACATGCCGCCAATACAGCATGTGAAAAATAATAATAACCAAAACTTCCAATCGAGACGAAGTTCACACTTCGTCCCGAGACACCCGAATCCGCGTCACAATGCGAGCGGAGGAGGTCCTGAACCTATGGATCTCTCAGTTGCGGTCGCCTCGCTCCGAGGCAACCGAAAAACAAGAAGTTCCTGCGCTGCAATCGATGCGCGAAAATGGGCCATTACGCCCATGAATGTATGGCGCCGCGTCCGACACCACGCAGTCAGCGGACTGGACAGTCTGCTGGCAAGCGACATCAACAGGGGCAACCCTCTGTTGATGCAAAAAACGTGAACAACCAGTAGGGGCGGGGTGCCCTACTGGACGGGTTATCTCGCATGCCGACATTGGGCATGTGAGGATAACAGCCCCAGACGGGACTATGTCCTGTCAACGTGTGCAGGGTGAAGAGAAACCTCTCATTACCCTTGAAGTTAGGCCACATGGAAACGATGTCCCCATGCGTGCTCTGTTTGACACAGGAGCGTCAAACAATTTTGTTAGAACTGAGGTACTAACGTCGATGAACTTCGAGGAGATTGAATCTCCAAGAAGCATGTTATCAGTCCGGTTAGCAACAGGTGCAACTGTGACTATACCGAAGCGTGTTATTCGAACACGCCTCGAGTTAGACGAACTATCGTTCGAGGATGAATACATCGTCCTCGATCTTGATGACAAGTTCGATGTCATCTTGGGCATCCCTTGGATGTCCAAGCATCAACCAACGATCGACTGGGTTAACCTGTCGATCGACTGCGGCGGTCTCACAGGATCTGATCACCCTGTGAGTAATCCGGCTGTATCTCATGATACAACCGCAGCGTCAGATAGCCTGGTGGATAGCGATGGCACCACCAGATCTAATCTGACTAGATCAGCGGATGGTACACCCGCTGATCAGAGTCCAGAGGGACGCGAACGCGCGACGAACGAGTCGTTGCGCGTCACTAATGTGTGCAACACGAGTGCGAAGCACTCCCGTGTTGAAGTTACAACTACAACCGATGACGGTCGTGGTATAGAGAATGCGCACGCGGTGGGAAACACCCACCGTGAAAAGAATGAAACCGTCACGGAAGCAAATGACTTCCGTGTCGAAAATAAAGAACTCACGACTAAGAACAGTCGAGAGTGCATGAACAACATGGTAGACAGTGGTCACCATGAAGAGAAGGCCTTGTGCACGAGTGATGATCACCGTGCCACAGATCGGACAAGTGCGTCTGATCTAGCAGCTGTGTCCGTCGAGACGATCAACGTCCTGACGCAGACAGAGACCGGATTAGCTACCCAGTCTCTCACACTTGACAACCCTCCGAACTTAAGTTCAGGGTTGATGGCCCTTCCAGCGTTGAGCTGGAAGAAGTTCGTAAAGAACTTGCGAAATGATCAGATCGAACAGATCTGCGTCATTGTCGCATCTGACGAGGTTGTGGATATTCGAGAGCGAATATCCACTTTACAATTAGAAGCCAGCGGGAACGAACTCGTTCCCAATGGAAAGAACACTGAGAACGAACTCGTTCCCAGTGATCAAACCAAAGTCCAGCGCTTTGAAGCGCAGAGCTGGGAGTCGCTTAAAGCGACTTCCCCGTACTACGAAGTACTTTGGGAATACGCTGACGTATTCCCAGAAGAAGTACCTTGTGAGCTTCCCAAGGATAAGGGAACGAGACACGAAATCGATCTCGTCCCCGGCACGAAGTACTGTGTCACGCGGCAATGGCCATTGCCGCGCGATCAAGTTAAAGCAATCGATGAGTTCTTCGAAACTCGTCGTAAGGCGGGGCATGTGCGAGAGTCTACCTCTCCGCACTCCAGCCCCACCTTTTGTGTTAAGAAGTCCACTGGTGGGTGGAGAATCGTTCACGCTTTCAATAAGCTGAACGCAGCAACGGTACCGGCGCAAACGCCGATACCGAGGAAAGACGTCATCATTGATGGCATGAGCGGGAGCACCGTTTTCAGTGCTCTCGACTTAAGGGATGGTTTCTACCAAATCCTTATGCGTGAGAAAGATATCCCTCTCACGGCTGTAAGCACCCCAAGCGGTATGCTTTGGGAGTGGCTTGTGATGCCACAGGGGCTTCGAAATGCCCCTGCTACCTTCAACAGATGCGTCACACATCTATTGCGCCCGGTGCGAGAGTTCGCGCCGAGCTACTTTGATGATGTTTTCATCCATAGCAAGGCTGAACATGGCAAAACTGATGTAGATATTCATGAAGAACATCTACGTCAGGTGTTAGAGCTTATGCGCAAGCACAAGCTCTATGCGAACTTAAAGAAGTGCACCTTTGGTGCACCCGAGATACCCGTTCTTGGCTGCTTTGTAGGCAAGAATGGGGTACGCCCCGATCCAGAAAAGATCAGGGTGATCGTTGAATGGCCTCCGCCAACTAACGTCAAGGAACTTCGAAAGTTCCTCGGACTGGCGACATACTTGCACAAATATTCGTGCAACTATGCCGGTCTGATCCGACCTCTTTCTCAATTATTGAAGAAAGATATCGATTGGCGCTGGAATACCCAGTGCCAAGATGCGTTTGATGCAGTCAAGCGTAGCTTGACTGAGGCTCCCGTTTAGGCAATCGCCGACAACGAGCGACCGTTCCACGTCGTTTGCGACGCGAGCGATTTCGCTATCGGCTGCGCCTTGATGCAGCGTGATCACGATGATCGTGATCGCGTGATTTATTACCAATCGCGTCAGCTGCGCCCAGCCGAACGCAACTATCCGGTGCATGACAAGGAACTCCTTGCCATGAAGTATGCACTGGCGAAGTTTAGGATCTATCTCTTAGGAGATAGACACTTCGTGGTTTACACGGACCATGCGTCGCTACGCACGGCCGTGAAATCGCCGCACATCTCTCAAAGAATGGCACGTTGGCTGTCATTCTTTGCAGAATACAACTTCACGGTTGAGTATAAACCGGGAAAGCTGAACGTGGTAGCGGATGCGCTATCACGACGCCCCGATTACGAGACGAAACCGTCCGTAACCGAAGCAACCAGTGCAAACGCGATACGTTGCACCGATCTGTATTCGCCGCTTGTGCGACAAATACGTCAAGCGTACGAGAACGACGAGGAAACTCGCCTACTGATCGATTACTTGAGTAATCAATCAGATCGGAAGCGCAAGGAACTTCCAGAGTTCCTTCGCGCATGCGTGCATCGTTATCAATTGCACGAGGGTCTGTTGCTTTACAGCACAGACCAAGATGATGTTAACCGCATTGTCGTTCCAAACGACGATGATCTCAAACATCAAATTTTGTTTGAGTACCATGATGCACCGATTTCGGGGCATCAAGGTCGAGAGAAGACGTATGCTTCTCTCGCACGCGATTTCTACTGGCGTAACCAATATAAATGGGTACGTAAGTACGTCCGCGCTTGCGAGATTTGCCAGCGCGTCAAGCCCGCACAGTCCGCGCAGGCTGCCCTACAATCTCTGCCGGTTCCGACAGAGTGTTGGAAGTCCATTTCTATGGATTTTATCTTTGGTCTTCCGGCTGATCACGGTCGGAAAACAGGCATTGTGGTCTTTGTAGACCGTTTCAGTAAGATGGTTCATCTTGCTGCAGTGTCAGCGAATGTCACCGCTGCGCAAACGGCGCGGATATTCGTTGACACGGTATTCCGTTTACACGGAATGCCGGAAAACATAGTCTCGGATCGTGATCCAATATTTACAGGGCGTTTCTGGCAAGAAACGTTCTCGTTTTTGGGCACGCAGTTGAAGATGTCAACCGCGGACCATCCGAAAACGGATGGGCAGACTGAGCGCGTTAACCGCGTTCTCGGCGACATGCTGCGTTCTTATGCGCATGCCTTCGAGCAGTGGAGTGATTACTTACCACTCATTGAGTTTGCTATAAACAACTCGGTGCATGCTTCTACCAAGCACACACCGTTTTACGTGAATGCCTTACGGCATCCACGAACCTCGGCTTTACTTGGCGGTACGCCAAATCTAAGTGGGGGAGGGACCCGCTCAAATTCAAAGCGAGTCAATACACAAGCTGCAGCTGCAACTTGTGAAGAAACTGATGAGCCTTCAACGGTAACTACAGAAGAAACTCAAGCAGTTTCGGAAACCGAAACCGCTTATGCGGAATATGTGTCGGCAGCAATGGCTGCAGACACTGAAAACAACCCATCCACTGCCAACAAAGCAGTAGATGAATTCGTATTACAACGTCAAGCTGTAATACGCTATGTGAAAGACGCGCTTGCTTCCGCTTTTGATAAGCAAAAGCAAAATGCAGACAAAAATGGACGGAAGAACACAAATTCTTTTGAAAAAGGCGAATTAGTTATGTTATCTACAACTAATCTACCTACACATGCAATAAGCAACTTCCCTACACGGAAGTTGCTCCCTAAATTCATTGGGCCCTTTAAGGTCCAAGGTGTTAAAGGGAATGCCTATACCTTAGACATTCCCGCGGCCATGCGCCTCCACCCAACGTTTTACGTTGGGAGACTCAAACCATACCGATCGTCTACGGACGAGACGCATCACCACGGCGAATGCCGTGCTTCTTCAAGTCTCCCAAGAGAAACTTGTAGTCGGCCTCCAACCGCTGGTGGGAAGCCTGGAGAGCCTGGAGAGTTTCCACCTCCGACTTCAGACGATCAACGTCAAGCATCAGAAGATCACTCTTCTTCTGCATCACGACTTGCGCATCGAGAATCTCACGAATCTCGTCCCGATGATAACGATACGTTTTCATCGAGTGGCACATGTCCTCGCTCAAAGCGTCACAGCGCTTCTCAAGGATGCGGAGCTGATGGCCATGCGCCGCAACAACAGCGCCGAGGGAATTATCAGCCCCCGCCGCCCCTGATTGATAGTCAGGGGAACAAGCGCTACATTCTCGAGCGCTTGCTTTCGAAGCGCTCGGTTCCCTATAAGAAGGGGCAGCGTACCGAGTACTTGGTGCGTTGGCTGGGTTATTCCCAAGAGTTTGACTCTTGGGAACCGATCGAGGTGTTGAGGGCGGATGCCCCTGACCTCCTGCGTGGGTTCGAGAAGGATACTTCTCCTCGAACTCAAAAGAAGCGTCAACACTAAGTGTTGATGAGGGCGGCACGCCCACACTAGGTGCTGATGCCTGCGAAGCAGCTTCCGATGCCTTAAGGGCGTCGACATAGCACTTAACTTCAGCGGGTACTGAGAAACCTCGGTACCCTCTAAGCTCCTTTTCGGTCAGACGAGGAGCTCCAGGGGGACAACACGGGCACTTCATGCCCGAAGGAACCCCACAAGAGAAACCCTCTTTGATACAAGTGAAATGGACATACTCCATTTTACCTGAGATCGAGTACTTTAAGAAGCGCTCGCGGTTTGCGTGAACCTTCTTCACATACCTATCGGGATCTTTGTTGTAATTTTCAACAAAGGCATTCCAACTCTGAGTAAGGGCGTCTTTATCGTCCTTATTCTTTTGCGACCCTTTCCGGTTCGTGTAGTGACGAGCCTGGTAGAAAAGGTCGATGAAGTACCGACGTCTATCGTCAGTACTACGATCGAAATGACGGTTGCAAAGGTCCTCGCAATCGTCAAGGGCATTAATGTCAAACAGTGGGTATTGACAATCACGTTTGACATGCCCACCACTATCATAGGCAAGAGCCCATGCGGGGGTCCAAAACCCCACTTCGTACGGAACATAACGTTCCACACGACACAGTGAATCGGAAGCAGTGTAAGCCGCTTCCGCACGATGTTTCTTGGCGGGTGGGGCACCACCTACCACCTCAAAGTCGTCTTCGCTACGACCTGGCGAATGACGAGGTCCAGGAGGAGCCCTACGTTCCTCATACCACCGCCTCATCGAATTGTCGCTGTCGTAATAGACGGCGTCAGAAGCCACTTCGCCATCACTTAACGGCGAAGCGGTACTGGTGGTCTTAACCCCACTAGAGTTGTTGACGGGGACGGCACCGTCCTCGCCCTCATACTCGGAGTCGGATGACTCTCCGAAGAGGTCGTTAAACTTCTTCTTTGACACCCGCCTTGCGGCAGGTGGAGACGCGGAAGACGCTGCATTCGCGACGTCTCCGCGCCCTCGCTTAGACACTGCTTCCACAGCGTCTGCCACGAGAGACAAGCAGTCTTTTGAATTTGCCTTGCGCCTCGACGCTACGTTCGAAGCGTCGGCATTCGACGACACCTCCGCATGCGATGCAGAGGTGATGTCTGTTTTCGAAGTATCAGCAGTGCTCGTAAGAGCGCCGCTGCGTTTGCTGACCATTAGATTACTTTTGGTCAAGATGAGTTATAACTGAATATCGTTATGACCAACAAGTGCCATCACTCGATTGGCCAATATTACGATATATTATTGGCCAACCAGCTTGAGTGGGGGGTGATGTAATGGGGTACCATTACATAAGTGATATTTGAATAGAAATATCACTGTTCAATTTCAGTCGTAATATCTGAAATTGTGAATAT
>MIQA02002657.1:0-12236 GCA_001887855.2 Sclerospora graminicola | reverse complement strand
TACAGACCTGGACGGAAAGATGTGACGGACAAAATTATATGACAGTCCACTTTGAAGGTGGTGTTCAATACAAATATTTTAACCAATGATGCACCGACATTGTGTAGCTATCTACTGTATCAGAAAAATGTTGCTCTCCGGCCACCCCAAGCCAGTCTCACTCGCACCGCAAGCACAATTGTTAGTATGGAGTCTAGGGATACAGTTGCCGATACTTTGGCACGAATGTTGGGAGTTATGGAAGACATGGAATAGACCTCTGACGCTATTATTGGCTACAGCAATATTTATTGCATTAGTTTTTCTTTTACTGTAAAGTAACGGTTCGACACTAGGGCATCATAACGTCTGTAATACATGTAATGCTATGCTGTTGAGTTTTAAATGTTATCGTTTGAGTATTTGCGTGCACCCTGATGCTATCCGGTCGGGCAGCCTGCCGGTCGCCCTGTCGGGTAGGCCAAACAAGCGTATCGAAGCTTCATCGGCGCAGGCGGGCGTGGAGGCAGCGAGTGGGATAGAGGCAAAAGCCAAACGGCGCGTTTGGTGGTTGGGGTTGAGGAGCTGGGGGAAGGCTGGCGCTACCCGGTCGGGCAGCCTGCCGGCCGCCCTTCCGGGGAAGCCAAACAAACAAACAGGAGCTTCATTCGTGGTGGAGGGAGCGGTAGCGGCGAGAGGGGAAGAAGCGAAAGTCAAACGGCGCGCTTGGGGGCTTGGCGAAGGAGGGGGGACATGGGTGGCGGGGCTTGGAGGGGGATTGCTCGCGTGGTCGTGGTCGTCAAAAAAATTAAGTGCCCTATACCCAGACCAAGTATAGGGCCGGGACCATCGTCATGCCCTTGGAGGGTCAATTTTCCCTTTGAAAATTTTCAGCCCGACCCCCAAAACGACGCGAAATCTCGGCCGGGGGCCGGGCCTGCGCTTCAGAGCTAGAGGGCTCTGGGCGCTCCACAAATTAATGCACAATGGGCGCTGCGGGTGCTAAGCCCGTGCCCGAAGTTGCGCCGTCCAAATCGCCCGCAATGCCGATATATTGCTCCACGAGATAGCCGTCCGTGCCCCCATTTTTGGACTCGAAACGGGGGCAAAAGTGTAATTTCTGTAAATTTTGACCAATCGCATCGGCCTTGAACTACAGCTACTAATCTGTTTAAATACCATTGCATCCTATTGGCTACAAATAGACTAGCCCTAATATTTGTCACACAATTTTGTCCATCTTAATTCTATACATTAACGCAAAATCAGGTGTCACATCTTTCCGTCCAGGTCTGTACCCCCCTTTCCATATTAGCTATAAACGTGTTCACACACGGCGACTGACGGTGAGTTACGCCGCGACTCGGTCAGGGAATTCCGGGGGTTACTTTTCCTTCCGGGCAAACAATGGAGCAAGAGGGACTTGTTTAGGCCTCTGCTGTGAACCAATGAAAGCGACTTGTGTCTAAGAAAGCGAAACGTATACTGATTTGTATCCCTATATCCAATACAACCTTTTGTGTAACCTACCTCAAATAGCCCGGCTGGATAGTTATGTGCCTTACCTGAAATAGTCCAGTTAGCTTCATTTGGATCTCCTTTGTGTACCGTACACCAAACCCAGCCGGATCGGCCGGATGGCCATCCATCGAAGCTCACTTGACCGCTGGCGTTAGCACTTCCTTGGCAGCTCCACGTCCAACCCTGGTGCCTCATCCGTCCTCTAAGAAAATTAACCGCCCATACACCTTCCGAACAATCCGCCCTTCGGTCGTCCACATCCGGTTCACTTGGTCCGCTAGCCCAACTACCCACATCTCGATAACACCCATCTGGCTCAACTCCGCGCCTGGCCACCTTCTGCCGCCAGAGAATACATCCAGCTAGGGCCAACATTTCCACCAATAGGTGGGTGCGTTCACTTCCCATTAGTCCGTTAATTTCCAAGTCACTTCACCACAGCCGCCCCTGAGTCATGTCGCAGCCGCACAACGGTTGAGGCACGAGCTCACTACGTCTTTCACACTTCGACCCCTCCACTGTCCCTATGTCTGGTCACGAAGATACCCACACTGATCCATTGTCGGGTCACTCCCCGATGCCCACGAGGCCCCCGGTAGAATGCTTAAGCGCCCGTTCTGCTGGCCTCGAGCGTCGTCCAGGGCAGCCCGAGGTGGCTACCCTGAAAACTCAAATCGCTGCCCTGACCGCTCAAGTAGCTAGCCTGGAGAAGGCGAACACTGAGTTGTCCCTGACCACACGGCTGGCTGATCAGCGGGCAGATGAAGCCCGGGTCCGGGAGGTACTGGCTGACCTCCAATTCCAGAGCCACATCATCCGACTGGAAAGTGAGAAAGCCGATCTCATTCAAGAAAGGGATCGCTACAAACAGCTGTCTGAATCCATTGACTCGTTGCGCATCTTGTACCAGAAAGCGACGGCCACCATGAAGTCCCAAAGTAAGTGCATCCTCGCTTGCTCAGGACCATGTCCCAATCCACTCACCCTGTATGCGTTCTCAGAACAAAGTGTCATGTGCTATCGTATCTTGATGCTCGAGTCTTCTCATGCCTCACGCGAGGTGACGGAGCACTACGAGAGGTACATCCTCCTCTCCAGCGACTGGAGAGTTCGCAAGTGAACTTGAGCAATCTGGAAAATCACCGGATCCGGCTTGCAAAATAGCTGGGGAAGTATCAGAAAGCGCTGTGTCGGTCGGCCTCTGCGTCATTCGGGCTTCAACGTCGAGTCCGAGAGCATGAAGACGCGCACGCCGAGGCCCAGGCGAACGTGGATAGCGCCCGACAAGTGGTCTCCAACCTTACGCAGCGCCGCACGAACTGTTTATCCTCGATAAAGGCGGGTCGGGCCCGACTGATCGCGGCGGGTGCCAGGGTGGATCGTCTAATGAAGGGTCCTGCTCCCATCCGGGAGGACATCAGGCACCTCCTCGCTTTAGCTTGTCCACGAGGTCCCGGTCCGACCACTCCCGCTCCGCCATCTCTCCCGTTGGCTGCTGATTCTGCTGCGGGCGTCCCGCCATCTCTCTTCTTGGCTGATGTTTCTGCCGCGGGCGCCCGAACATCCGGAGCAGGGGCGTCTGCCCCAGGTTCGATAACCGTTAGCACGGCAGTGGCCACACGTCTTCGGATCTGGGATACTTCCCGAAACCCTAACCCTCCACCGGTGCCAGCCGGCGCGCAGGCGGCTTTGTGGTGAAGTGACTCAGAAATTAACGGACTATTGGGAGTGAACGCCCCCACCTGATTGGTGGAAAAGTCGTCCTTTGCTGGATGTCCGGATCGGCCGACAAGGGACGTGATCTGGTGGCCGCCGGATGTATCTACCAGCGGCAGGACGGCGCCAGGCCTGGGATCGAGCCGGATGGGTGGGGCCGAAGACATGGGTAGTCGGGCTAGCAAACTAGGCGAACGGGATGACCTCGAATGGTGGACGGCCGAAGGGCGGATTGGCCGGAAGGTATGGGCAAAGGGTCCCGAAGGAGGTTGAGTTTGTTGGAGGACGGAGGAAGCACCAGGGTTGGACGTGGAGCTGCCAAGGAAGTGCTAACGCCAGCGGTCAAGTAAGCTTAGATGGATGGCCGTCCGGCCGATCCGGCTGGGTTCGGTGTACCGGCCGGGTTGGTATACCAGCTAGGTTCGGTGTACCGGCCGGATGGTACCAGTTGGGGTTGGTGTACCGGCCGGGTTGGTACCATCTGGGGTTGGTGTACCGACCGGGTGGGTACCAACTGGGGACAAAAGAGCATCCGATCGGAGTTAACCGGGCTACTCCAGGTAAGACAAATAACTGTCCAGCCGGGCTATTTGGGGTAGGTTACACAAAAGGGAGTATTGGACATAAGGATACAAATCAGTATACGTTTCGCTTTCGTAGACACAAGTCGCTTTCATTGGTTCACAGCAGAGGGCTAACAAGATCCCCTCTTGCTGCTATTGTTTTGCCCGGGGAAGGTAAATGTAACCCACCGGAATTCCCCTGACCGGGAGTCGCGGCGTTGCGTAAACTCACCTCAAGTCGCCCGTGTTTTGAACTCGGTTATATTAAGAATTGAGAGGTGGTAACATTTTGGCCTTCTGTGGAAGATTGTGAAGTTATATTTGGATTCTCCTTTACGTGCACGTTTGGATTTACCCCTTTATTGTCATTGGTTTGGCTGGCCGATCGATTATTCTCGGTCCAGCCGTCGCAGTATACAAACTTCACGTATATTGCCAGTCGGGCTTCCCGGTGAAGATTTCCGCCCAGGAGCTACCCCTAGTCCTAACCCTCGTCTCCTTATTCGACGGACTTTACACTTTTCGCCTTAGGGTCTATGAAGAGAGCGCAACCGCCAGTACTGCAGGTACACAAGGTGAGCTTTTAACATGGATCATCCAAGTCGTCACGACCAAGGTGATGAAGGGGACCGATCCAGCCGGCCGGATGCCGGATCGGATCATGACTCGGATGGACGGAGTACCCCCTCCGACAGTCAGTCATCAGGGCCCCCGTGGGTGTTCACGTCTCAGGAAGAATTTCTGATAGCGACTACACCACAATGGTGCGCGGCCCAGATCTCTTGATGACCGTGGATATCACCGCGAGTCCCTAGTAGGCGAAAGACCTAAACCTGTTAAATTTGTTGAAGATGTTGTGTCGGGTGCATTGGGGGAAGGCATATCGCCCCCAATGCTGCTGAAGATGGAAGGATGCGACGATGGGGGGAGTTCGAGGTCGACATTAAAGAAGAAGTTACTCCCCTAGAGGCTTCGCCTAGGGCGGATTACGGTACTTGCCGGATTACGGTACAACTCACTGTAGTACCGGCCACTATACCCCGGCTGGAGCCGGATCGGATCATGGTTTCGACCATGATCCTAACAAACAAATGCATATTATGGATATCAAAGAAGAAAAAATTAAGAAAGAAGAATCGGAAGTCGGATTCGACCGGAGTGGGAAGCCGGCCGGATCGGGACCAAGTCTCGATCCGGGCCACCTAACCCTAAAGAGACCGGATTGACAGGAATCGGATTATCCAACCCGCAAAGATAGGCCGCGTTTCGAAGAAGAAGAAAAAAAGTTGGACGGCCTATCAATGGATACATACCTGGAGCGTGCTTTCCATCTTCAAGAGTTGGGGCAGTTCTTGCGGACGGATAAGGTGCTGAAGATAACACGGCCGAAAATCCTACGCGGATTAAAAGGTCCCGTCTCTCCCGCAACCCTGTCCGACGGCCACGTGTCCCTTATTAGAGGACTATTCGATCAACTCAAACAAGCCGGCATTAACACCGGCGTGTTTGATCCGAACGAGCTGTTTGATCTGAAGGTGGACAAGTTGAAGGAGGCGTCCAGCGCCCTGCACGACCGCTTGGTACCGCTAGTGGGCTGCTCGCCGCCGTCGAAGAAGAAGACAGCTACGACTGGAGTGGCGCCGCCACGCCGCTGGCTGCAAGCAGACGGCCGGGATACACTCGGGTTCCGGCAGTACGAGTCTGCCCTTCGGAAGCGGACTCATCTGATTCATCGGTGGGTATCACCCGCATGACGCTTGGCCCAAGGGGAGCAGCGCGTGTGGCGACGGCCATGAGGTTTGGAGGACGTGAGGATCCGGGTACGCCCAAGCGGAAGAACGCCGGCCAGTACAGCGTACAGGCCTGGCGGACGGCGACGGCGGATCCAGAACCGAAGGAGGAAGACGAAGACTCGGATGGGCGGATCAAAAAGGAATGTCGATCCGGTAGCCCGGCCGCCCCCCAGGTCGCCCCTCAAGCCGACCCCCAGGAGATCCTTCAAGTGCCGGATCACCTACCTAACATGTTTTTGGCGATGATGGAACGATACTTGGAAGAGCAGCGTCGGCTGAGTGCCAGCCGCGGCAGCCCGAAGCCGCCGGACCAGCCGAATCGTCGTAGGAGTCAGGCGTCCGAGCCAATCCGAGTACTATGCGAGGAGCCGAGTGCGGAGACATGGAGTCAGTGCAGTCCAAGCAGAGTGATCCCCGTGCCGTCCCGCCAAGCCGCCAGACAGGTCGCCGAACCGGACGGCGGCCAACGAATAGGAAGCTGTCTCTTAGCGACGTGGATATGGAATCCGTCAAGTCGGTCAAGTACCACTACGATCCGGATGACCTGGACCTGGGGATGGCTCGCCGAGCCAACATGGCCTCGGCCCAAGCGTTTGATCCGGACTCAGGGGCGATTACAAGGGTGCGAATGTCTGCCACGTCCGAGCTAAAAGATTTCACTGGACGAGACATGGACGAGGACCAAGCCCGAGGATGGCTAAGCAAGACAAAGTCGGCATATCTCAGAGACCGGAAGTCGGACTATGAGTAGTGCCTGATCTTCGGAGACTTGATGAAAGGTCCAGCAAAAACTGGATCCAACAGCTCAGCTGGGAAGTCCGAGCTAATTGGAAGGGATTGGCCGAAGCGTTCGGAGAACAATATTTTGGATCTTGAACGTCGGCGGCGCGCCAATATTTCCCCACCATGAAGCGGGCGGATGCGACCCCTCCGGAGTATCTCCATCGCCTAAATGTCGCTGGCATGAAGGCGAATATACCGGTTAAATAAGATGCCAGCCGGTCGGAAGCCGCTCGTGAACATGTGGAACATTTTATCGCCACGTTGGACGATCGGGAGCTGGCGGACCAGCTGGCAATACTGCGATTGAAGAATACCACGTAGCTGGAATTGACGCTGCGCACCTACCAAAGAGCGAAGAAGCGAGGCCCTAAGGCAGCAGTTGAAATCGGCTGGTTCAAGTCCCGTTTTAGATCGGATCAAGGAAGCCGGCCGCCGTCCACCAGGACGGCCCGAGCCGTCCGCATGGTCGCTCGAGAGTCAAACGCGACTAGCTCGGAAGAGGAGTACCAACGATCTGGGGGCGAGTCCGAGGAGGAGCAGTACCGGTACCTGTTCTCGGCAAAAGACAGTCAGCCATCCAGGCTTCCAGCTGGGTCCAACCAGCCGAAAATTTTCCCGGATCGAACTGACCAGTATTACCCCAGACAAAAATTTACCCACTGTGGGTCTATCAAGCATGACCACCGGGCCTGTTGGAAGCGGCTGACCTGCAAAAAGTGCGAAAGGAAAGGACATCCGGCGGAACACTGCTTGTTTACCTGCAAGACTTGCGGGGAAGTGCACGAGGCGGGACTGTGCCCCATTGAAAAATTTTACAACCAGATGAAGAAGTGGTACGTCCCGACCAAGCATGCTGGAATGTTGCCAGCAGGGGTGGAAAAGATGTTAAACTAGATCGCTCGCCAGGTTGGAATCTGGTTCGAGCCGAGCGGTTTAGTGTTAGTATATCTGCATATGTCGGTAAGGAGGATAACCAAGAAGCAAAACAATGCGTAACCGACAATACATGTAA
Source organism: Sclerospora graminicola (assembly GCA_001887855.2). NCBI lineage: Eukaryota > Oomycota > Peronosporomycetes > Peronosporales > Peronosporaceae > Sclerospora > Sclerospora graminicola. The sequence goes on along the minus strand of MIQA02002657.1, from coordinate 4,869 downwards.
GTTTGACGATTACGTCATCCGGTCCCCGGGCAGCACGGCTGACCCCTACCTGGTGAGCAGTATATGGACGGACGAATATTCTCGGTCTGAAGTGCTCATGAATTGAATCTGTTACCCGGCAAGTCGCGAGATTATTGGAAATACAAATCACCGGATAAGTGGTCCAAGCAAGCCAAGGCAGATGGTAAAATCAATAACCAGAAGGCTACCATGTTGTTTGATTCTGGCGCGGAAGTGTCTATCGTGGACACCACCTTTGCTCGTAAGGTGGGGTGTGAAATAGACGAGACGAAGCGGCAGGAAAATATCGGCATTGGAGAAAGTTCATACATGACCCAAGGAAGGACAAGAGTTAAGATTACGTTGGCTGGGTCTTTGGTGTATTACTTTACCGCTTGGGTAGGTAAGCTGGCTGGGCAGGATGCAATTCTGGGTATGGACTTTATGGTCCCAGCCAAGATACGATTGGATTTATCGCATGGAACATTGACGTTGCCGGATGAGGTGCAGATCCAGCTGGCCGGCCTACGGATTTTATATAGTGCCCACGTCCAATTCCTCAAGTTAGGTCAGTTTGTAACGGTGCCAGTGGGAAAAGCGGTGGAAGTAATGGTACGACCACACGACAGGCGGCGTAAGTTATGGCTGACAAGGGGCGAGTGCTGGGTACCCTCGTTTGTCAAAGGGGATGGTCATCTCAACTCTATAAGCGTGACCAACATCTCGGAAAGGCCCCTCACCTTGCATGAAGACGTGATCATTGGAATGTGGCTGGCCGAGGACAAGGTGCCCCGCCGGCCGGGCTATGTCACTATTGCCTCAAGACGCTATATCGAGTGGCAAAACCTGGCCTTCCAGGCAACCACCGATTTGGTCAGCGAAGAGGAAGAAGTGGAAGAGGACCAGACTCCAATGGTGGCTAAACCAGAGTACCGGACCCCTTCCAGGATATTGACGCGGAGCCGGCCGTCGCCGGATCCGGCTGAACGTATTGGCCGAGACTTTGCCCCGATCGCTGAACTGGTTTTGCCCACCCCGATGAAGACGGACGAACGACGGAATCAGGAGAAAGGACAAGGCAGAGTTACATGTGCGGTCACCCCCGATGCCGGATGGTTTGATGAACAAGATGATAGCGGATCGACCCAGCCGGCCGATCAGAATTCGGAAATAGCCGAAGCCGGATCGACCCAGCCGGCCGATCAGAATTCGGAAATAGCCGAAGGCGGATCGACCCAGCCGGCCGATCAGAATTCGGAAATAGCCAAAGGCGAATTGACCCAGCCGGCTGATCAGAATTCGGAAATAGCCGAAGGCGGATCGACCCAGCCGGCCGATCAGGATCCCGAAGTCGTCGAAGCTGACCAAGTCTGCATTCATGAAGGGGGCGAGCTATATGTTGAAGGCATGGAGGATCAGATGGCGGTGCTACCTGAGGTAACTCCCTGTCCCCCAGCGGTCACTATTGACGATCTACAAGTGGGAGACCCGGATGTGAACACCCCGGAAGAGATCAGCAGGCTGAAGGATGTCATATGGAAACGAAAGCATCTGCTGATCGGACCAGGAAACGCACTTCCTCCGGCCGCCCATGGGGCGGTATGCGACATTGATGTGGGAAACGCCAAGCCGGTTGCACAAAGATGCCGAAGAGTCGCCCCCCAGTATCGGGAAAAGCTGTCAGAACTTATCAAGGGATTGCTGGCCACCAAGATAATTCAGCCGTCCACCTCGCCATGGGCTTCGCCTATTGTAATTATTATCAAGAAGAATGGGGTGGATATAAGGTTATGTATTGACTACCGGCTGGTGAACCGGCTGACTAAGCTGATGGTTTACCCGATGCCGCTGATAAATGATTTGCTGGAGGACTTGGATAAAGTTTTGTGGTATTGCTTATTGGACATGGCCAGCGGATTCTGGGTGGTCTCTATGACTGATCGTGCACGGGAGATCTCTGCGTTCGTGACGCCTTTCGGGTTGCTCGAGTGGAACCGGATGCCGTTCGGTATGAAGAATGCCCCGCAGATCTATCAACGGCTGATTGATAACGCGCTGTATGGACACTTCAAGATCAAGGCGGATCAAGATCCGGCTCTGGTCGGAGATGTGTTCACCGAAGGTGACCCGGTCCCCGACCCAAAACCTTCAGTTTTGGGGCGGCGGTCTTACATTGATGACATTCTCGTTACGGCAACTACCTGGGATTTATTGTGTGACAAAGTGGAGAAGCTGATGATTACGTGTGAAAAGTGGAACCTTTCGATTAGTGTGGTTAAGAGTTTCTGGGGAAAGACTAAGGTGACCTATTTGGGCCATCAGGTTTCGATTGCCGGATTGGAAGCTAATCCGAAGGATTTGGAGTCCTTGAGTAATCTACCTTTCCCGCGGTCCCTAAAGGCTATGCAATCATTTTTGGGCAGCCTGAGCTACTACAGTCGGTTCATTGAGGATTTCGCGGTCTATGCTGCGGTTTTGTATGAATTACGGGAGGTGGATTACCACAAGCTGAGAGAGCAGGATAGGCAAGTGGAAACGCGAGCCGAGCCAGCAATATCAGCCAATGGGATGCCGCCCGGGTCTAATATTTCCACCAATGAGATGCCGCCCTTGTCAACTATTTCCACCAATGAGATGGCGCCCTTCTGTGCCCCGATAGGCAGCCGGCCGCCAAATTCCAGCACGGCCGGCCCGGACGATCACACGACCCGAGCGATGGTAGCCTTTGGCATGGTGAAGGCGAAGATGGCGACTACACCAGTCTTGAAGCATTTTGATGTTAATAAGGTTCCTGTGGTCATCATCTACGCTAACAAGTGGGCCATCTCAGCTGCCCTTGTTCAAGATCATGACGGAGTGTACTGTCCTGTGACATTCACCAGCCGGACCCTGAAGGCTAATGAAGTTAACTACGGGTTAGTGGATAAAGAATGCTTGGCCTTATTGCGGATCCTGGATGTGTGCTATACTATGCCGGTGTCTCGGCGTATCAAGGTGCTATCTAGACGGTCGACCCTGTCATGGCTTCTGACGGCGAATGGAATTGACGGCCGGCAAGGTAGATGGGCGGCTTTGCTGTCTCAGTGGTCCCTCGAAGTAATCAAGTGTACTAAAGGAGAAGAGGAGATACTGGGAACGTTAGCGGCCAGCATTACCCCAAGGGCAGAAGTGGAGGAAGCACTGATAGCTATAGCGCCTCGGAAGCAGCCTCGACAATCCATCATATTACCGCCGCCAACAGTGGGACCCACGGAGGAGCTAATGGTTCTGAGTTTTGACGGGTCGGCGAGTGTAAAGAAGGAGTCGGGGCCTATAGTGCTATTTTGTGGAAGTTGCCCGAGTGGAAAGTGGTCACGACCGCTTCAGATTTTACGCCTGGCATAACTGTGAACGAAGCAGAGTACCGAGGGCTTTTACTTTGCCTAGATCTGCTGGCTGGCCGGACGCGGGGGCGGATCATCATATGTGGTGATTCCAATCTGGTGATCCAGCAAATCACAGGAGAGATAGATTGCAAGGCGCCCCGGCTGAGACTGTTGAACGATCGGGTTATGTCCGACCTGCGGAAATGGCCGGAACATGGACTGTTACATGTCAAACGGGACTGGAATAAGAGTGCAGATCACTTGGCTACGCTATCCATGCGTGACCAAGTCGGTGTAACGGTTTCCGATCCAGGTTTGTTATCGGATCTGGCAGAAATCAACCGGCTGCCCGAACTTATCCATCCGGCCAACACGGAGGAGGTAACCCGGGTGAACGCCGTCACCCGGTCGCAAAAGCGCCGTCCTCCAGCCGCTGGCTTAATACCCCCGTATGCAATGAGCGAGGGAATAGTGCAACAGTTACGGGCAGAGCGGATTCTCCAAGCGCAGGACGAAGAGGAGTGGAAAGTGGATCTCAAGGCATACCTTAAAGGGGAAGTGGATAAACTGACCGACGAACAAGCTAAAGATTGCTTTAAACTAGCTCCGGATTTCGAAGTGGATGAAAACGGGTTGCTGTTTTTCTACAAGATGCCGACCAGCCCGAGATCGAGAGGGATAAATCCGCTCGGCTGGTCGTAACTACTACCCTACAACCGGATATCCTCCATCACTATCACGTGAGCCTAGAAGGAGGACATCAGGGCATTGGCCGGACATATCATAAAATCAAGGCACATTTCCACTAGCGGGGCCTCTACCGCAGCGTACAAGCTTATGTGGGAAGCTGTTCGGATTGTAAGACGGGGAAGGGCCGGCCGACCATTAGAGGGCGGTCGCCTGGGAATATACAGGCCACCTATCTATTTCAAGTCATCGCGATGGCCCATATCCCATACTTACCTAAATCTCGAAATGGGTACACAGAGCTGCTGATCTGGACGGATTTGTTTACCGGACTGGTCATAGCAAAGGCCAGTTCCACACGTACCGCTCAGCAGGTTGCTCAAAGTTACGAGGAATGTGTGTTCAGGCGTTTCGGGGCGAGCGAGGTCAGCCGGCATGATAGGGAGCCCGGATTTATGGCGGACGTATTCCGAGCCTTCAACAAGATTCTGGGGCGACTATGGCTTACCGCCCGCAAGCGAATGGGAAGGCCGAAAGGATGGTCCAGACTCTGACCAGAGCCCTCAAGATGTATCTGGTGGAGGCGGATCAGTGCGACTGGGACGAATACGCGGAGAGACTGGTTTTCGCCATCAATTCGTTGTACGATCGGGTAAGGGGCGACACCCCCTTTTATTTAGCTTACGGATGGGATCCTCGATCCACGTTGGAAGCCGCCATACCAATAGGGTGCACCAGAAGCCACGACAGAGACGCCCGCCGCTAGAGGATGGGAGGGCAACGTCACTATTCATCGGCGCCGGAACAGGTAAACGAA
>MIQA02002656.1:0-21487 GCA_001887855.2 Sclerospora graminicola | reverse complement strand
AAATGGGCAGAGCTAAAACAGGGGGAGCTTGAGCGCCTTCTTGATCTTTTCGAACTCGTAGTCGTCAAGCACTCACTAGACTGGAAGGTCTGGAAAAACAAGACAGCTGCAGCATGTTCAATGGCAGTGAGAAGCAAACAACCTTTGGAACATGTCTTAGCAAGAATGGTAGGAAGCTGCCAAGTCGAAGTAGCCGTTCAAGGTGAACGGGTTTTAAAAGGATGGCTGAGCAAGGTAACAGGTAATGCGCCGGTCGTGCAATCGAGCGCCAACGGGGTGGGGGATTACCTATTCAACCCGGCGATTTACTCAACAGAGAGAGCAGCAGCTTTGCGAAAAGTGTGTGAGAGGGAATGGACGGGAAAGGACAAGAAAAAATTTCGAGATGGAACCCCGGAAGAGTGGATCATAGTTCAAGGATTAGCGGAGGGGACCATTTTAGCAAGAATACTCCCACAATTTTTAAGACAAATAATGACGTCAAAGGATCGATTAAGATTAGTGCTAACTATAAGAGTAAGAGTGGAAGGCTGTCTGGTGATGGACTTATGCGGCGAACAGGCGATCAAAACAGCGTTTCAAAGTACTAAGAGTATACAAGAAAGTATTTCAACGGCAGCGACGGCACGGGGAATGGTGAATGGAAAATTGTGGGAAATGTTGTCCAAAGTGAAGTCCATCAGCTACAATCAATCGGAACACACGCTGCATATATATTTTTTAACACGCGAAATAGCAAAAAGGTATGCGGGGGTCACAGTCCCATACCATAAGCAAGTGCACGGCCTTCGTAATCTACATGAGAAAGAGCCGGAAGAGGAGAAAGTCTGGAACAGGAAAATTGCAGGAAATGGAACCGGAATGGGGTTCCACCCGGAATATGTAATAATCATGCGGAACGTCACGCGTAATGTGGATATCATGAAACTGCACAGTTATTTACAGGCGATAATCCAGGCAGAATTCAGATTCGAAGAACTGGATAAAGGAAGTCCACTATCTGCCACGTCACTTGACTGGGAGATAGTGGTGGATGCGAGTGGATGCCCCGCGAAACTCAGGGGCATTGAAAGGGTACTCTGGTGTGGTACGATGCTCCTACTTGAACACCCGACCACCAGAGGGAGAATCCACTGTATGCGGTGTGGTGGATCAGGACACCAAAGGCGGGGATGCAAGTTATCTGAAGAACAATTAAAGGAAAACAATTGCTTAGTTGTGTCAGTGGAGGAAGTTGAACTGATTGACTCACCAGAGCCGATATTTGCTAGCATGGAAGCATTACGAGAGGAAGTCCGACAGAATTGTCGGCAACAGGATGAGCGTCAGGAGAAGCGACGAACTAAGGAAAAGGCAGTGGCTGTGAGCCAGCGGGAGCCGGAGGAAACCGAGACCACTCAGACGGCTTCAGAAGAAGCTGACGACAGGTCCCAAGACACAGCAGAAGAGGCTGAAGAGAAATCTGAAATGACGCCTCCAAATGGAAATGATCAATGGATCACAGTGAAGCGGAAATCACGAGGACACGAAAAAATAGATAAGGTTAACTCAATTGATGGAGCGAAGGAGAACCCGGGTTCGGGTGAACCGGTTACTGAACCGGTGAAGGAAAAAATTGGTACTGGGCAAGACAATAAATCAAGGCCCAAAAAGAAACCAAATATTACCAAAACGCAACCCGGGTCGGGTTTGGCAACCCGAAAGGATAAACCGGACACAACCAGCACGACCAGATCAGAAGGGACAGTGAGACTTTGCTCAGCAGCGGACCTACTGACTATCGAGAATGCAGTGAATGATGTCTAGGTAAGGAAGTGGAAGACAAGGAAGGACCTGTTCAGTACTTTGTATGGGAGGAGTCAGAGGCTCAGCCACCTAAAAGCTATACACTACGAGAGGCTCTGGTCGCCATGGGGCTACAAAAGGTTCATACAGCACCAACAGGTAACTGTCAGGCCTACAGTATAGTTCAAGCATATTATGATTCATCTCTGCGTGCACACCCCGAAATATTGGTGGAAGCGACGAAGAATCTAAAACAAGGAAGTGTGGCTCGGGGAATGATGGACTTTCAACTCAAGTATCCACCAGGCATTCGGAAACAAACACTGAGGAGTCTAGGCCGAGGCTATGATAGAATGACAGGGCGGCAGTCGGAGGTGGAGTTTAAAAGGTATCTCGAAGACTATGGAAGTAGCCCCTCCACGTTGGACACTACGAGACACATCTTTGTTCTAAATGAAGATGACAGGGGACGTTCACTTGGAGCAATTCATTACGCGCCAGAAACTAGGCTGGCTCAGCGTAAGAAGTATGCTACTTGCGGCGAATATCCGATGACCATTGAGCAGTGCATCACCAAAGTTAAGGCATTAAAACAGACGGCTATACGAGGAAAAGGTAAAATGCCATTAGTCATACACTTCAAAGCAGCGCATTATTACGCGTATACGCATGGGTGGAGGTCCAAAGCAGGTGTAACACACAAGGAAAAGCCGGAAGGGCGGGATGCGGATACGAACATGGAAGATCCGACTGAAAGACAGCTGGTACAGCGGGAGGAGGAAATGCAGGGAGATGAAACGTCTCAGGCGCCACAATTCCTTCACTCGCAAATTGAACAGCTCCTGTCGGAAGGGCATTCAGGTACAGAAGATGTATTGCACTTCCTAATCGATACTGTTACATACCTGCCAGTAGGTAACCAAGAGGAGCTATTACAGGTAAATCTGCGAGATCCGCGGATAAGGCAGTTCTTTGCAGAAACCTATGAAGTCAGAGAGGAGGTGTTAGCGCAGTGGCATCAGATAACTCAGGAGTCATACACAATGACGAACTTCCAGCTAAGGGGCATCCCGGACGGACGTTCAGGTCAACAGGATGAAGTAATGCTACTGGAGGCAGCTGAACCCAGCCCAGAACCACCCATTCCTGATGCAGAGGCGTCTCGCTTACGAAAAAACGAGCGGTCGCAGAAACCTACAGTCAAGAACAAGAAGCTGAACAGACACCTGCAGAACCAGTGAAGAGAGAGCTGTTTGATGAGTTCAGTTCGACAATGGCGGAGACAGAGGAGCGAGGGGAAGAGGAACCAGAGTGGGCACGAGTCTGGAGCACAATGGAAGTGGTATGGAATCATCACCAAGGAACTGCATTCCCCCATGTAGCAGCAGGAGAGAAGGTTTGGAGACTGGCAGCGGCGAAGGAAGGAGTGGCCATTATTCAATTATTGGAATGCTTCAGTCATCCACACAAAATCATCGAAGGTTTGAGCTCTGAAGTCTTACATATACTGACGCGTCATTGGTGGACAGAATGCTGGGAGACCCTATGCACAAACCGCCAGGGTTACGAGTATTCATCGGAGTTCAACGCAAGGATAAAGGACTGGTACAACAGAGTAAAGGCAGTAACGAACGTGCAGCAACAAGAAGCGATCAGACACAGCCGAGATGATTGGAACTTTATTAGGGACAACAAATATGCAGGTAAGTATATGTGGAATCTATGTGCACCACATAACAAAAAGATCTTCGCATACATGGCAATGTGTGCCAATACATATCACACACAAATAGCGGCGACTTTAGGGGAAGAGGCCATGCCAAAAGAAGAGTTCAATATAAAGCTGGACAGACTGGAACGGGCACAGAGGGCTCTACCACGAATAAAGGCATTTACGACGCGATTAGCGGAAGAAGACGCGTCGGTATGGCTGGACATCGCAGCTTTCTTCGCATCGACACTAACATCTGTGGCACAGCAATTTGAAAAGACATCACAGGAGGAGGCCGACGGGGGAATGACGTGTGCGGATCCCCTAATCCTTTACTAAGGGCAACGAGATGATGGAAGGATACCACCAAGAAGTGCAGCGGTTAGACAACGAAATGGATGCGTATAGCAGGCAAGTAATGGTGGAAAATGCGGTTAACAGAGCGGATGGAGATAAGAAGATATCGACCGAATCAGAAACGACCTCGATAAGAATCACGACGCAGAATGTTAGGGGATTTAAGGCTGATTCTCGTCTGGAATGGCTGCAAGCATGGAGAAACAAGCCAGCAGGGAGGAAAGCAGACTGTACACTTATCCAGGAAACACATATAACGACAATAGAAGAGGCAGAAGAGATGACCCGCCTGTGGGAGCGTATGTGGAACTACAATGGGCAAGAAGGGAGGCTGGCATACTGGAGTGTATCAAGGCTCAAGGCAGGTGGAGTAGGGATTCTACTAACTCCTGACCAAGGGAAGAGAGCACGCCCTTGGCAGCCGTGCAAGTGGAATGAGCGGATGATTGCTGTGGAGTTGGAACATTGGAAGATAATAAATATCTATGCACCTGCGGATACTAACGCTAACCGTTCTCAGTTTTACAGAAGTTTAGGTCAATGGTGCGATGCTGTGGACGAAGATGTGATCTTAGCCGGAGACTTCAACTGTGTAGAAGCGCCCCAGTTAGATCGACGAGCACCCGGAAAAGCAGTTAAGACTGAATGCAAGGAACTCTCTCGATTAATTGCGTCAAACGGTTGGTATGACGCGGCGTTAGCCCAATGTTCTGCCTGGAATGTGGACGGGTTAACGGAAAGTTTGGAGTATACCTTTTGGCGGGGAGAAGCAGCAAGTAGGTTAGATCGCATTTATATCTCTAGTCAGAGGTATGACTGGGTGGAACGCTTGGACACATGTATGCCGGTGGTAGCCTCGGATCATGAAGAGGTATCAGCAGTGCTACGAGAACCAAAGAAGCGGCAATCAGTCAAGAACCTTCAAAAGTTCCAGTTACGGTACCCAGTGGCAGAAGCGAATCGCAGAAGAGTAGTAGAGGAGGTAATTGAAGAAGCACGAAAACGCAGAGGTGATACGTCACAGCAGCAAGTGGACTGGGATAAACAAGTGCAATATTGGACGGCAGCAGTAATGAGGGTGCGGAAACGGGTGCGCCAAAGACGTAAACGAAAGGCGGTGCAACTGACGCAGGCTTTATTTGGTATGGGTACCTCGAGAACCCAAATAGTAGGCGTAGCAGCAAATGAGGCACTAAAAGAGAACCAGGCGAGGCATGGCCGGAGATTAAGAAGAAGCATGGATTCAATGAGATGGCTGTTCAGACGAACAGCGGTGTGGGAGAGCAACCAACATGTGACAGCAATCACGGTGCCTGGACCAACAGGACAAGGGACGACTAAGAAGAGTATCCCAGACAAATTTGCATTGGTATGGAGAGCGGTTCTCAGTCGCAGACACAGTCAAGTGGAAAACAATACGATGGAACAGTGTCTAGATAGTTTTGTTACGTTTCCGAGGGACAGAAGAGTGAAGGAAAGTGAAAATCAAGCGCTAATGGAACCGATTGACGAAGAAGACATCAAACAAGCCATAAGAACTTTAGAGAGGAGGAAAGCGGGGGGCCCAGATGGGCTAAACAACGACTTCTATAAAGATTTTTCAGAGGAGGTGATTCGGGACTTATGTACGACCGATTTCGTTACTGCAATCAAGTTACAAGATTTTCGCCAAGGTGCTGGCAGCAAGACTTCAACGGTTTTTAGGGAGACTAATAGGCGATACACAACAAGGGTTTGTGCACGGCAGGAGAATGGACAGAGCGGTTGTGTTGATGATGGATATGTTGGAACATTATAGTCAAGAACCAAGGATGAAGAGAGCTGAAGATAGCGGAGGCGTATTAATGATAGACTTTGCCAAGGCATATGACACTATCGATCGTGAATTTCTTATGGTGGTATTAAAGAAGTTTGGTTTCTCACAACGATTTATTGACATCATGAACAAAATACATCAAGGAACATTGGCTAGATTCCTCGTTAATGGAGAACTTTCAGAAGCAATACCAGTAGTTTCGGGCATCCGGCAAGGATGCCCGCTAGCGCCGTTACTGTTTATTCTCGCGGTGGAGCCACTGGGAATGGCCATAACACAGGACTCAGAGTTAGAAGGCATAACGATTGGCAATGCAACATTGAAGTGGGAACAAAGATTTTCAGCATTCGTGGACGATTCAACTATCTTTTTTCGTAAAGGGAAACAAATGAAGAGAGCACTTGACATTGTGGAAAGGTTCGGGCATATGTCTGGGTTAAAGATGCAGAAGGCGAAGAGTCAAGTGATTTTGATGGAAACGGAAGTATACCCAGCAGACTGGTACACAGTACCGGTATTACAACCGGGAGCATCGGTAAGATACCTCGGATATCAAATCGGGAATTCTTCACTCAAGGAAAAAAACTGGGCGGGACGAATCAGAGCAATACAGCGGCGACTGCTTACGGCTACGAAATGTGGAACATCAGTTGATGAAAGGGTGACACTCTTCAACGCAATAGCGATTCCAGCTATCCTCTTTACGGCGAAAGCGTACTTACCATCGGAAGAAACTCTCCGGGAACTGGTAGCATTACAAAAGAGGTTCATATGGAGTAAAACGACAGACACCGAGCGAGGGCGTCACAAAATCTTGCCACTGTTGTTGTTTACTCCCAAGAAGGCAGGTGGACTGGGGCTAATCTCTATTCCTGCAGCATTAGATACATTAGTGGTGAAGGAAGCTACGATGTGGCTGTTGGAGCCAATTGATCGATACAACACGGCCTGGAGAAACTGGACGCAGTTATATGCAGGTAGAAAGGCTAACTTATGGTTTTCTTATTATGATACAGGTCAGCAGGAGCGTAACATGAAAAGAGGAAGCGCTGCAGGGATGATAAGCGGATCAATATCGGAAACATTGGGACCTTCAGTAGAAGAGAGACAAGATCTGTTGAAGTACGTATCGGCACACCTGCCTAAACTAAGGGATAGGTGCACAACACAAACACGTGACCCGGCGATCGGAGTGCACACCAATGACGAGGTTACTGTAACAGCTGACTTAAGCAAAATACCTTGGCATGGATTGGGATGTGGACACTTAGCAAGATTTTGGGGAACGTATACCTGGTTCGGGAATCCTTGGATACGAGATATGGCGGCGTGTTCTCTGACGTGGAAGAAGTTTGATCGCTGTATACAAGGGTCGGTTGGAGAAATGGGCATTAAAATGGTGTCAGACAAAACGTTTACGTGGACCGCGAAGTTCAAGTCGGAGAAAGGACATACAAGGGCGAAGGTGGGACGATGGCTCCTGACGATTATCCTATGCTCTCCACGTGTGGAGATTGGACAATGCTTGGGAGACTCAGGCCCGCTTCGCTTACTATGGACACCAAAGCAATGGCTCTCGATGGAATGGAAAGTAGAAGGGGAGAGAATGATCAGAGGACTAAATCACAAGACTGGAAATAATTGCAGGTTACGACAAAGGCAAGACGGGTTATACTGGGATTGTGTGCAGCTGGAGTTACAAGATCAGAAGCCGGGCGCCTCGAAGGAGAATGAATGGCCACACGGATTAGTCTTTGAAGCGCACCCGGCCATTCATAGAATCGCTTGGGAAACGAATGATGACGTGCGTCCTAGTTCCATCAAGCATTGGTTGCGGCGGACTTTTCGCAGACTGTATCACAAACTCATTGCCAAGTCTTTACACAGAATTGAAGAGCGCTGGCAAGATAAAAGGGAGCGCGATACTTGGAACGGCTTTGTTCAAGATCAGACAACAAGAGATGTCTGGAAGCATGGCCACATGCTGTCGGACTATCAACGATGGAGTCTCTATCGCATGGCCACGTTTCAGCTCAACTGTTACTATGATGGTTATACATCACAAGGCGGGTGCGCAATGGACGATCATTGCTCAGCACCTGGGAAAGGGGTCACACATATTGTGTGGGGGTGTACGCGTGCGCAAAAATTATGGGCACGCATTTTAAGTTTTTGGAACGGATGGTGGGCCGATGCGACTGATCTGGATCCTTACAAGTGGTATTTTGTAACCAGGCAGGCCCCACCGGTTTCTCAAGCTATTATGCAGAGGTTGTCGATCAGATGTGGCAGTCAAGCCAACGCATGCAGCAAGGAAATGGCCAGATTGTGGTGGGCGATATGCTCTATCGAAACGACCTGGCTATGGCAACTACGAAATGAAAATATTTTTCAAGGTATACAGAGGACAGAGCATGAGCATATTGGTTATCTGTGGAAGAAGACCTTGGAGCAGGTGCAAGCGGTTATAATGTTCGAAAAGAAATATGCAAGTACGAGGTTATGTGGGATACTATTACAGATATGTCTCGAAAGCATCCAAGGTGTGATGCTGAATCGACCGAATGATCGTCGGAATTTGTTACTCTCGTTTCATCGAGATGAGTATCGATCAGAGGAAGGTTTACACGGAGTACTTAGGCATTTTATTGTAGCTAATAGTTAATTATTACTAAATAGACTACGTTTTACAACAACAACAACAACAACAACAGGTAAGAAATGTTCGGAACGTTTTGCCGCTCTGTCGTTGGTTCAAAATCGAAATACTCGTACGAAATTTAATTTGTAGTCAACAACGTTGATCATGTATCGGATTCCAAAACGATCTCTCGGAGTTATCGGACGTTTTTGATCCGAGCAGATTACCCCTCCGATCGTATCGGTCGGTGCATTTCGTCCACTGTCTTGCTTCGACTTGACATTCTTTGTACCTTGAGTACAGATAAGGCAATCCGGTCTTTTATCGTCTGTCAACTTTATCCAAACTCGGGTCTTTTGACATGTTTCGATTGAATCGAAATTTAGGTGGCCCAACCTTGCATGAAAATGAATTCTTAGATATCGGAGCGTCTTTCCGCTTCCAAATCGCTTTGTTCCAGTAACTAAAACACTTGATTTTTGAAAGTTCTTGCAGGTGTTATCACTTTCAAAGATACAGTGAGTAGTTTATTTGTCTTTTCGACCTTCAGCACGGTTCTTTTTGTATCTCCATGAATCAACGTCCCTTTTCCATTGTTATACGAAAGAAAGCATCCCTTACCTTCGAGCAGGCCGTAGGGAATAATGTTTTTTGCGAGATTTTCCACGTAATACACATTTTTGAGTTGAACCCTGTTTGTGTTTTCGCTTGTTGTCGAAACGAATTTAATTGATCCCTTCTTAGTGGCTTGTAATTTCATGCCATCCGCTCGAAAACAGAATCCATCCACATCTTCACACTCGTGAAAGAAAGTGTCGTCATTGACGAGGTGCATACTAGCACCACTGTCTAGGATTCATTTAGTTTCATCCGTATCCCAAGAATTTGTCAAAATACCCGACGAAAAATTGTTTGTCTATCGTCTTTGGACATCTTGAATCGTCGTGCCCTGGTTTGCCGTAATTCTTGCATTTCTTTACTTGGACTTGTGTTTCACATAGTTGATTGATTCTGCATGAAAGTTCTTTACTGGTCTCATGTCGTTTGAATTGCTTGAGTGAACTGACATAATTCTTCAGCTTGTCTTAAATAATCGACTCTTGCGTGATTATATTTTGACAACATTATGGGCTTGAGTTCGCTTGAGGCACAGTGCACGACGTTTTCGAGCTCTAGCGGCTCGCTTCCACCTTCGGCTTCGGTAATGACCACAAGATAGACATAATGCTCATTCCATGTTTGTCTGGGATGTTTTTTCGCCGTAAATAAGAACACCGATTGTACCGGCATAATTGTAGTTCTCATTATATACTTTGAATAAAAATATTCACTCTTTTTATTTGTTCAAGTGTCAGATTTGGTTCCTAAACCAGGGAAAACCTCACAAATTTTGCGTAGGAAAATCTTAGGGAAATTGTATTTCTGGTTTGCAAGATTGCTTAGACATTCTGTCCCAAGTTGTCACACCAAGTTTATTTCGTAAATAAAGGAATTGAGGCTTTGGAAGTGCCTTAGTAAAAATGCCAGTTATCATGTCCTTTCTAGTGAAATGTTGTATTGCTAATTTTTCTTGCTCAAAGTGATAGCGTATATCGATATGCTTAGATCTACCATCCAATTCAGGATTATTGGCAAGTTTAATGCAACTTTGGTTATCTGCGTGAATTATTGTTGACTTTGTGGATTGAAATCCAAGTTCACTTAGCAGGGCCTTTAGAAATATTACTTCCTGCATGCAATGACAGAGTGCAATATACTCAGCTTCGGTTGCGGATAAAACCACAGTATGATGTTTCCGAGAAAGCCACGACATCGGGATTTTACCAATCATTGTCACAAAACCACCTTTAGATCGTCGGGTATCTAAGCAGCTCGCATAATCAGAGTCTGAAAAGCAGTAGGACTGTCTGTAAGTTGACGGGTAGTCTACTGGATGGTTCCACCCAGTTAGTCCGTGGCTTGTTGTGCCATGCAGGTATCTGAAACCTCGAACGACTGCTTTCCAGTGTTCCCCTCCAGGGTTGGAGAGATATTGACATACTTCTCTCATGTACTACGCAAGGTCAGAGCGAGTGCCTATCATAAGATTCACGAGGCTGTCGAATGCCCCCGCGATATGGAATGTCTTCCATCATATTTCTATCAACTTCTGTTTGAGGGATCATGGCACTAGACAGTTTTATGGTTCGGTCAACTGGTGTACTGACGGGATGCGTCATCATGTTTTTAAAGTGATCCAGGACATTAGCTGTATATTTTCTATTGGTGGATGAATATCGTTTCGTCTTTGCGGTTTCGCTCGATCAACCATCCGAGCAAGTACTTCACCTCCCCTATATCTGTCATATTAAGCCTCTGCTTCAGGGCAGATTTAATTTCATTGACGATGGCAGGTGTTAGAGCGATGACCAGAAGACCATTAACATAGATTGCAATATAGCATGTCTGATTATGGAGCGATCCGACAAAGACACATCGATCATTGATGAGACGTCGGAATTTGTTGCTCTCCATCAATTTCGCGAGGGTTTAATCGCATACACGGGGTGCCTGTTTGAGTCCATAAAATCTCTCCTTTAGCTTGCACACCAAATGGTCTTTTCTTGGGATTGTAAATCCTTCCGGTTGCTCCATACTTTCTCCGGGGCAAAGTAAACGCAATATATACACAAAATTCGTCATAATTGGTTCAAAATTACGTTTTAGAGAACACGGATTGGATGAAAAGAAAGCACTAGATCACCTCTTTTTTACTAATATTTTTTCTTGTTGAATTTCATCCTAGGACCGACGCTATGTCGGAATGTATGGACAGAGCGAGCGGCGGTCGACAAGAAAATTCTCGCCCTAGTCCAAGATGACAATCAGGGCGTACTGAAAGCATGCAAATAAGTGTATCAGCAACAGTGCTGTTAGAGAACGAAGTTTCTACTCCTCAAGAGTGCCAGATCAAGCGTTTCGCAGTCCAGAGTGGTCTGAGCTCAATGCCGTTGTTCGGGCAGTAAGTATCCCAGTTTTCAACACTGGAAGCGCCTGAACGTTGTGGTGTAGTCGCTCTCAGAAATTCTTCCTGAGACGCGAACACCCACGGGGGGCCCAGCCGACTGACTGTCGGAGGGGGTACTCTGTCCATCCGAGTCATGATCCGATCCGGCATCCGGCCGGCTGGATCGGTCACTTCCATCCGCTTGATCGTGACGACTCGGGTGTTCCATGTTGAAAGCTCACCTTGTGTACCCGTCAGTACTGGGTGGTTAGCTCTCCTGGTGGACCCTAGGGCGAAAAGTGTAAATCCGTCCAATAGGGCGATGAGGGTTAGGACTAGGGGTAGCTCCTGGGCGGGAATCGTCACCGGGGAGCTCGACTGGCAATATACTTGAAGTTTGTATACTGCCGGCTGGACCGAGAATAATCAATCGGCCAGCTAAACCAATAATAATGAAGGGTGAATCCAAACGTGTATGTAAAGGGGAATCCAAATATAACTCCACACTCTTCCACAGAAGGCCAAAATGTCACCACTTCCCAATACCTAATACCGTGTTCAAAACACGGGCGACTTGAGGTGAGTGTACGAAACGCCGCGACTCCCGGTCAGGGGACTTCCGGTGGGTTAACTTAACCTTCCCCGGGCAAACCCATAGCAGCAAGAGGGGACCTTGTTAGCCCTCCGCTGTGAACCAATGAAAGCAACTTGTGTCTAAGAAAGCGAAACGTATACTGTTTTATCCCTATATCCAATACTCCCTTTTGTGTAACCTACCCCAAATAACCCGGCTGACCAGTCATGTGTCTTACCCGAAGTAGCCCGGTTAACTCCGATTTTGTGTACCCGCCTGGCCGGTACACCAACCCCAGATGGTACCAACCCGGCCGGTACACCGAACCTAGCTGGTACCAGTCCGGCTGGTACATTGTACCCGGCCGGCTCGGCCGGATGGCCATCCATCCGAGCTCCCTGGCCGCTGGCGCTAGCACTTCCTTGGCAGCTTCTCATCCGATCCAGGTGCCTCCTTCATCCACTAGAACACTCATCTTCCTTCAGGTCCTTTTCGCTCATACCTTCCAACCAATCCGCCACCAATCCGCCCCTCGGCCGTCTGCCATCCGCGGTCGTTCCGTCCGCTTAGCCCGCTAGCCCAACTATCCACGCCTTCTGTCACGTTCGTCCGGCCTGATTCCAGGCCTAGCGCCATCCGGCCGCTCGTAGGTATGCTCGGCGGCGGCTATCCGGCGCCCACGCCCTTGGTCCATATTTCTGCCAATCAGAATGCGCCCTCTGGAAAGTACTTCACATTAATTCATAAGTCACTTTACCACAGCCGCCCCTGAGTCGCGTCACAGCCGCGCAACGGTTGAGGCACGATCTCACCCGAACCCAGTTGATCTGATCCTGCTTATCCATGCCCCGCTTTGGTACGTCGTCCCACTAATTTATAACGATTTTCGTGAACCCGGTCGGTCTCCCCACCGGCTGGCAATCACGTCCACAGATGCTGACTTTATCTTGATATATTTCCAGTCTTGAAAATCGACAAGGATGACATATGCCGTCTCGTTCTCGTGGACGACGACTCGCCCGCCAGCGGGGTGGAAGTCGCAAAACCGCCGAAGTCGTCCCGTACTCCCGATCTGGTGTTATCGACCGCCGACGCTGAAACTGCGCTCCGCGTTCACGGCCAGGCTTGTGGCGACCGGGACAGTTTGAAGGCCGCCGTCTCTTCCCTTCAGGCGGAGCTTCGATCCTGTCGGGCTGACTATGAAGTCCTGTCGCAGAGTTTCAAGACCTCTTGTGCGATGCTGGAACGCGTGAACCCCCGAATCACTGAGTTGAAACTCAGTCGTCAAAAAACGGAGGACGAAATAACCCGCCTCAGGGCCATTGTGGGTCAGCTTACAGACGCCCTACAACGGGCCGCCGCGCCGTCCGCCTCCGTCTCCGAAACGGCAGGGATGGAGAAAAGGCTGGAGGCGTTGACCGCCCAAGTAGATAGCTTGGAGCACATCCAAGCTGACTTGGTCCAACAACTTGCCGCTGCCAACCGCCGGGCCGATGAAGCTGCCGTTCGGAGACCTTCTCCGGGCTCAAGTGACCTGCAGAAACAAGTGTCCGATCTCGAGGGCCAAGTCGCCATCCTGACGGAAGAGAGAAACCGTCTCCGCATGCTGGCAGACGTCGTTGAGCCCCTCCGGACTGCCAATCAGGAGTTGGTTCACCGATCAAAACTTCAACGTAAGTGCCTCTTCTCCTCTTGTGTTGTAACCCAGTCGCTTACGGTCTCCATGTCCTTATCACTCCGCAGTCCAACAGCTGGAACAGCTGAAACAACAGTCCGCCGAGATCCCTGACATGTCCCAAGAGCTTTCACACCTTCGTGTCCGACTCCGCCAGGTGTCCCAAGAGTTAGATAAAGTGCGGGACAACCAAAACCACCTGCGCGAGTCCCACACTCAAGATCTCCGCCAAATTTCTTCTCTGGAGCAGCAGCTGCAGGAAACTTCCTCCCGGCAACGGGAGCTGCGTTCTGAGCTCGACCGGGCCCGGCGAAGTCATTTCGACACCCATGCCATGCTGGCTCGGGCCGACCGTGTTTGCGCTGCCATGGTGGACAAGGAGGATCGTTTTAGGTCCTTGTTGTGTGAATTACAAGACCAGCTCGAAACGACTCGAAGCCAGGCCGCTCCTCTCTTGCAAGCTCTTTTGAGTGCACGAGAGTCCATCTTGGCTGTCTTGGGGATGGTGGATCAGTGGAAAACCTCTCCACCGAAATCGTCCCGGTTGTCTGCTTCAGCGGAATCAGGACCTGAGGAGCTTCCTGCCGGCCCTAATCCGCCCCTCGCCGGTTCAGACCTCTCATCCGCCTCGGTGGGATCGGGGAGAGAAAAGCGTCCGGCCAGTTTTAACCCTTCCTTGGCCGGTGCTAACCCGCCCAAACGGAGAAAGAAGAGCGAATCCTCCCCTTCGCGCCAATGTCATCTGGGCAAGTCAGACAGCGATGAAAGCTTGTTTGCAAGGCTGTACGCTGCTGCATCTCCTCCTCTTTCACCAGGGAGAACTGGTCTCACCTCTAGTTCGTCATCTAGCTCCGAAGAGGACTCGGAACCCGGTCCGGCAGTTGCTTCGTCATCTGGTTCGGCGGCCGCGTCGCCATCCGGCACCCGGATCAGCCCTCCGTCTGGTTCTTCCTCGGATTCAGGACCGCCTTCCCCTCCGTACATCTATAATGATGACGAAGAAGACGAGGATTACGACAACCAGCAGATGTGCGTCGCGTTATCTCGCTCTCGCGCGGATACCCGTCGTCGCCTCTCAAATTCCGGTGGCCAAACGACGGATCAACTGGAACCCGATCAGGTTATCGATCTGCAAACTCCGCCACCGGCAGGTTTTGGCTCCGGGGAACATGAGCCGTCTGATCTATCCTTGCCTCCCGGCACTGTCGACACCCCGGCCGCTCAGGTCACCCGTACCTCGAGTTCCAACGGAGTAGCCGAGGAGAAAGTGGAAGACAACGAAGAGGACATCCCTGATCAGTGGTTATCTCTTTCCGCCTGAGCGATCCAGAAGCACCTCTCTCCCAAACTCCGGCCAAAACCCGGCGATCAGCTCCGGCCGGGCCACGTCCCAAACGTCGACCCAGCCGGCCGGCGACCAAACCCAAGATCCGGAGGAGCACTTTACCCCCTGCGCCCCCTTTTCCTAAACTTCCGCTTCTGCGGTTACCGGACGGACGCTTCCCCAGCGGGGCGGATCGGTCCGCCATCCTACCTTGGCAGGTCGAGCAGCTGAGAAATGTAAGTCTCGCCGATATCTCCAGTTCTCAGCTCGCTCACTCCCTATCCCGTCCGCCTCTCTGGATGTTCCCTCGATCCCGCAGGACGCCTCCATTAGCGAATTGGCGCCCCGACCTGATGGGGTCGGGCGCCATCGACGCGCTCATGAAGACCAAGCCTTGGAAAATCCTGAATACTAAGATGCCAGATATGGGACTTCCGTCCAGCCCATGGTTTACGGAATTCAAGGCGAGATTTCAGGATTTCGCTGTGGCTCATGCTAGGACCATCTGGGAGTCTACCCACTTTCTGTACATTTCTGCAGAGGATAAGCGAGTGGACGAATCTCTCCGCACGTATTCCTCTGCCCGGAAGAATCGTCGGGGGCGAGCTTCCGAGGCGTGGGTCCGTCTGTGTACGTTTATCATGGAGGGTATCCGGGATGGTAATTGCAACTTGGACCTGTTTCTCTGCTCCATCTACCGAACCGAAGGTGCGGAGATGCAGCGGAGGGCGGAACGTGGTTCCCAGGCCTGGGTGCGCGGGATCAGACTACCTCCCTTTCCGAATCTCTGGAGGCCATTGACCAGCAAGATCCTTGGCGCAATCAGTACCGCAAACGGCCCTCCGACCACCCTGGACTTCGAGTGGCTCGGCTCCGCGGCAAGTACAATCGTCCATAGGGATGAGCAATCGGGCTTATTTTAATTCTTTCGTTTCCTTCATTTCTCTTTCAATATATCCATCCGTGCTTCTCTCATCTCCACTCCAAGCATTTACTTTGACTACTAACCGTGGTTAGTCTCGCCCAGCCGGCTTGGGGGTCCGCCTAGAGGGACCTTTTGTTGCCGCAGGGCATCCCTTGGTCCGGTCGGGTCTGAACGCCCTGTTCCCAGTCCCGGTCGCCATATTCCTCTTCTACGGGACGGCTGGATCCGGGCGGATGGTTCTCGTATCTAGCGGCCGGTTTGATTATCTCCGATAGCTTGTTCATCTCCGCCAATCCGTCCAACAATCCTGGATCCGACACGGTGAGACCGATCTGATCTCGCATGGCCAAGGTGGCCAGATGGTCTGCGCTGTTGTTCCACTCTCGTTTGACATGTAACAGTTCATGTTCCGGCCATTTCCGCAGGGCGGACATGACCCGATCGTTCAACAGTCTCAGCCGGGGCGCCTTACAATCTATCTCTCCTGTGATTTGCCGGATCACCAGATTGGAATCACCACATATGATGATCCGCCCCTGTGTCCGGCCAGCCAGCAGATCTAGGCAAAGTAAAAGCCCTCTGTACTCCGCTTCGTTCACAGTTATGCCAGGCGTGAAATCCGAGGCGGCCGTGACCACTTTCCATTCGGGCAACTTCCACACAATAGCACTATAGGCCCCGACTCCCTTCTTTACACTCGCCGACCCGTCAAAACTCAAAACCATTAGTTCCTCCGTGGGTCCCACTGTTGGCGGCGGTAATACGATGGATTGTCGAGGCTGCTTCCGAGGCGCTATAGCTATCAGTGCTTCCTCCACTTCTGCCCTTGGGGTAATGCTGGCAGCCAGCGTGCCCAGTATCTCTTCTTCTCCCTTAGTACACTTAATTACTTCGAGGGACCACTGAGACAGCAGAGCCGCCCATCTACCCAGCCGGCCGTCAATTCCATTCGCCGTCAGGAGCCATGATAGGGTCGACCGTCTAGATAGTACCTTGATAGGCCGAGACACCAGCATAGTATAACACACATCCAAGATCCGCAATAAGGCCAAAACTTCTTTATCCACTAATCCGTAATTAACTTCATTAGCCTTCAGGGTCCGGCTGGTGAATGTCACGGGACAGTACACTCCGTCATGATCTTGAACGAGGGCAGCTGAGATGGCCCATTTGTTAGCGTAGATGATGACCACAGGAACCTTATTAACATCGAAATGTTTCAGGACCGGTGTAGTCGCCATCTTCGCCTTCAACATGCCGAAGGCTACCATCGCTCGAGTCATGTGGTCGTCCGGGCCGGCCGCGCAGGAATCCGGCAGCCGGCCGCCTGTCGGGGAAGAGAAGGGCGCCTTCTCATTGGCCGAAATAGATGACAAGGGCGGCATCCCATTGGCTGATATTGCCGACCTGGCTCGCGTTTCCGCTTGCCTATCCTGCTCTCTCAGCTTGTGGTAATCCACCTCCCGTAATTCATACAAAACCGCCGCATAGACTGCGAAATCCTCAATGAACCGACTGTAATAATTCAGGCTGCCCAAAAAGGATTGCATAGCCTTTAGGGACCGCGGGAAAGGTAGATTACTCAAGGACTCCAAATCCTTCGGATTAGCCTCCAATCCGGCAATCGAAACCTGATGGCCCAAATAGGTCACCTTAGTCTTTCCCCAGAAACTCTTAACCACACTAATCGAAAGATTCCACTTTTCACACGTAATCATCAACTTCTCCACTTTGTCACACAGTAAATCCCAGGTAGTTGCCGTAACGAGAATGTCATCAATGTAAGACCGCCGCCCCAAAACTGAAGGTTTTGGGTCGGGGTCCGGGTCACCTTCGGTGAACACATCTCCGACCAGAGCCGGGTCTTGATTCGCCTTGATCTTGAAGTGTCCGTACAGCGCGTTATCTATCAGCCGTTGATAAATCTGTGGGGCATTCTTCAGACCGAACGGCATCCGGTTTCACTCGAACAACCCGAAGGGCGTCACGAACGCCGAGATCTCCCGTGCACGATCGGTCATAGAGACCACCCAGAATCCACTGGCCATGTCCAATGAGCAATACCACAAAACTTTATCCAGGTCCTCCAGCAGGTCGTTTATCAGCGGCATCGGGTAAACCATCAGCTTAGTCAGCCGGTTCACCAGCCGGTAGTCAATACACAACCTTATATCCACCCCATTCTTCTTGATAATAATTACAATGGGCGAAGCCCATGGCGAGGTGGACGGCTGAATTATCTTGGTGGCCAGCAATCCCTTGATAAGCTCTGACAGCTTTTCCCGATACTGGGGGGCGACTCTTCGGCACCTTTGTGCAACCGGCTTGGCGTCTCCCACATCAATGTCACATACCGCCCCATGGGCGGCCGGAGGAAGTGCGTTTCCTGGCCCGATCAGCAGATGCTTCCTTTTCCATATGATATCCTTCAGCCTGCTGATCTCTTCCGGGGTGTTCACATCCGGGTCTCCCACTTGCAGATCGTCAATAGTAACCGCCGGGGGGCAGGGGGTTACCTCAGGTAGCACCGCCATCTGATCCTCCATGCCTTCAACATATAGCTCGCCCCCTTCATGAACGCAGACTTGGTCAGCTTCGACTAGTTCGGGATCCTGATCGGCCGGCTGGGTCGATCCGCCTTCGGCTATTTCCGAATTTGATCAACCGGGTGGGTTGATCCGCCTTTTGCTATTTCCGAATTCTGATCGGCTGGCTGGGTCGATCCGCCTTCACCTCGGTCATCAAGCCATCCGCTATCGGGGGTGACCGCATATGTAACTCTGCTTTGTCCTTTCTCCCGATTACGTCGTTTGTCCGTCTTCCTCTGGGTGGGCAAAACCAGTTCAGCGATCGGGGCATAGTCTCGGCCAATACGTTCAGCCGGATCCGGCGACGGCCGGCTCCGCGTCAATATCTTAGAGGGGGTCCGGTACTCGGGTTTAGCCACCATCGGCGTCTGGTCCTCTTCCAATTCTTCCTCTTCGCTGACCAGATCGGTGGTTGCCTGAAAGGCCAGGTTTTGCCACTCGATATAGCGTCTTGAGCCAATAGTGACATAGCCCGGCCGGCGGGGCACCTTGTCCTCGGCCAGCCACATTCCAATGATCACGTCTTCATGCAAGGTGAGGGGCCTTTCCGAGATGTTGGTCACGCTTATAGAGTTGAGATGACCACCCCCTTTTACAAACGAGGGTACCCAGCACTCGCCCCTTGTCAGCCATAACTTACTCCGCCTGTCGTGTGGTCGTACCATTACTTCCACCGCTTTTCCCACTGGCACCGTTACAAACTGACCTAACTTGAGGAACTGGACGTGGGCACCATATAAGGGCCGCCGGCCGACCAGCTGGATCTGTACCTCATCCGGCAACGTCAATGTTCCATGCGATAAATCCAGTCGTATGCCGGCCGGGACCATAAAGTCCATACCCAGAATTGCATCCTGCCCGGCCAGCTTGCCTACCCAGGCGGTAAAGTAATATACCAAAGACCCAGCTAACGTAATCTTGACTCTTGTCCTTCCTTGGGTCATGTATGAACTTTCTCCAATGCCTATACATTCCTGCCGCTTCGTCTCGTCTATCTCACACCCCACCTTACGAGCAAAGGTGGTGTCTACGATAGACACTTCTGCGCCAGAGTCGAACAGCATGGTAGCTTTCTGGTTATTGATTTTTCCATCCGCCTTGGCCTGCTTGAACCATTTATCCGGCGAATGATATTTTCAATAACCTCGCGACTCGCCGGGTAACAGATTCTATTCCATACGCACTTCAGACCGAGAATATTCGTCCGTTCGTATACTGCTCACCAGGAAGGGGTCAGCCGTGCTGCCCGGGGACCGGATGACGTAATCGTCAAACTTACATGTATTGTCGGTTACGCTTTGCTTTGCTTCTTGATTATCCTCTTTACCGACATATTCATAGATTCTAACACTAGACCGCTCGGCTCGAACCATATTCCAACCTGGCGAGCGATCTAGTTTAAGATCTTTTCCACTCCGGGCGGCAGCATTCCCGCATGCTTGGTCGGGACGTACCACTTCTTCATCTGGTTGTAGAATTCTTCAATTGGGAACAGTCCCGCCTCGTGCACCTCCCCGCAAGTCTTACACGTAAACAGGCAGTGTTCCGCCGGGTGTCCCTTCCTCTCGCACTTCTTGCAGGTCAGCCGCTTCCAACAGCTCCGGTCGTCATGCTTGATGGACCCACAGTGGGTACATTTGCGCCTGGGGTAATCCTGGTCAGTTCGAGCCGGAAAACCCTTCGGCTGACCGGACCCGGCTGGCAGCCTGGATGGCTGACTGGCTTCTGCCGAGAAAAGGTACCGGTACTGCTCCTCCTCAGACTCGCCCCCGGATCGCTGATACTCCTCTTCCGAGCTGGTCGCGTCTGACTCTCGGGCGACCATGCGGACGGCTCGGGCCGTCCTGGTAGATGGCGGCCGGCTTCCTTGATCCGCGTTAAAACGGGACTTGAAACGGCCGGTTCCAACTGCCGCCTTGGGGCCTCGCTTCTTCGCTCTTAGGTAGGTGCGCAACGTCAATTCCAGCTCCGTGGTGTTCTTCAACCGCAGTAACGCCAGCTGGTCTGCCAGCTCCCGATCGTCCAACGTGCTGATGAAATGTTCCACATGTTCACGAGCGGCTTCCGACCGGCTGGCATCTTCTTTAACCGGGATATCCGCCCTTATGCCAGCGACATTTAAGCGATGGAGATACTCCAGGGGGGTCTCATCTGCCCGCTTCTTGGTGTGGAAATATTGACGCGCCGCCGATGTTCCAGATCCACAATATTGTTCTTCGAACGCACCGGCCAATCCCATCCAGTTTCCTTGGATTTCCCGGCTGAGGTGTTGGATCCAGTTTTTCGCTGGACCTTTCATCAAATCCCCAAAGATCAGGCACTCCTCATAGTCCGACGTCCGGTCTCTGAGAAATGCCGACTTCGTCTTACTCAGCCATCCTCGGGCTTGGTCCTTGTCCGTGTCTCGTCCGGTGAAGTCTTTTAGCTCGGACGTGGCCGACATTCGCACCCTCGTGATCGCTCCCGAATCCGAATCAAACGCTTGGGCCGAGGCCATGTGGGCTCAGATTGACTTACCAGGTGTTCAAGGAGCCTTTGATGATACAACAAAATAATGCAAGCAACATAAGATTTTACATAACCTAGGCACTGCCGCCACCGCCCATAAATATAGCAAAGTCTATTATATAATATCGGCACAGAAATTACTGCAGAATCTCTTTCTAAAATGTTTGAATACGATTATCAAATTGTCTAGATATTTGTACAAAAACAGGTTCAAAAAGCGAATATTTGGCGGGCCATCCCCAGATCCAGGTCATCCGGATCGTAATGGAACTTGGCCGACTTGACGGATTCCATATCCACGTCGCTGAGAGACAGCTTCTTATTCGTTGGTCGACATCCGGTCCGGCGACCTGTCTGGCGGCTCGGCGGGGCGGCATGGGGTTAACTCTGCTTGGACTGCACCGACTCCATGTCTTCATCACTCGGCTCCCTCGCATAGCACCGGACTGGCTCGGGCGCCTGAGTTCCACGACGAGCCGGCTGGTCAGGTGACTTCGGACTGCCGCGGCTGACAATCAGCCGACGTTGCTCTTCCAAGTATCGGTTCATCATCGCCGAAAACATGTTTTGCAGGTGATCCGGCACCTGAAGGCTTTC
>MIQA02002654.1:0-45879 GCA_001887855.2 Sclerospora graminicola | reverse complement strand
ATGACGATATAGAAGCCGCCGCTAATTATTGCTGCAGTGGGTACAACATTTATTTTTACAAATTTATTTTAAGGGAATATTCCTTAAAGGTAACTCAAATTCAAAAACTTTGTCAAAGGGTGACTCGAATGATTTTAAATATTTTACATGTTGTTTTTAAAATTTTTACAAGGGAATTTATGGTAAACTACGACTGAGTGTGTTTACTGTGATTTTATAACTAACAGACTGTTCCAATTGGGTTACAATTTGAATTGATCGAGTATCTTAAATACTCTCACGTACCGCAACTCATGGGTAAAGACTTGTTATGCTAAAGGCCGACTGTGATATAGGAAAGCCGTATATATGGCCATCACATTTTTATGTGATGTCGGGGACGTCGTTATTTTCAGTAAGTTTTACGTCTAATTTATTTTTGGATTGACCAAAATTTCGGGATGTAATGTACAGGTAAGAAGCGTAGTGAGATGCATATTTTTATCTAAAAGCAAATGATGCAAAAGAATGGGTGCTATATAAATTTGATGTAGGAACTGATCGTCTAATTAGTTGATAAAATCCAAGACACCAGCATTATCAAAATAAGTGACTTTGAAAAAAAAATTAACATTTCCCTGTACTCAACTGTTGCATGCGTTTTTTTGTGAAAGCAAATAAGGCGCTTGCCTTGTTTAGGTCGCTCCACACCATCACTTCAATTTATAATCTAGAGTAACGCCCCCTTGTTAGTCATTAAAGCGCATTTATTTAGTCGTATTTTATTGTGAGATTCATCCAATTTGGCTAAAAGAATAGTAAATCTGCCAGATTAAGAGGCTTATTTACATTTGCGAACCTTATTTAATAAATAAATACGTCATGTAACCCTCGATAATGTCCGTAACCCTCGATTTATTTAGCTTATAAAGTTGGCGTACAAATCACAGAAAGGCAGATTTCCACAACGAGCACACCGAATGCCGGTTTTGTGACTGGCATTCTGCGGCAAAACGTTTCCAAAACGGCAAGAAGCAGAATAACGAATGCTTTTTGCTTTGGGCGCCCCTTTATATTATTACCCATAGGCTCACCCAATAAATACCCGTTGTAAAAACCAACCTGCCGGAATCTTTCGAAGCAACTAGCAGTTCGGATATTGGACTGCCAAATAACGTGATCTCAAGCGAGCCGATCAACGGCACAACTGTATGGCACCAAAAGAACATCCAGGTATTGCTAATGTACTAAGGATGTTGTTTTTAGTTGACAGCCCTGTTTTATTGTTAGCGGCTCAATTCATCGGTATGGAACCGCGCCACTTATCGCTTTTCGAACTTGAGACGGATTAAAGTACACCACGCAAGAGTCTTAATGGCATTAAGGCTATTTTTGCTGTGCCAGCACGTACTGCAGCGTGCTTGACCTATCAGCAATGCATCGGACCACAGACTACTGATTGATAATCCGATAGAAGCAGATATTGACGATGATTTGAAAAATGCCACGATGCTGCTGATTGAAAGAGTGCCGCTGCCTGCTGAGTATTACGATCGGTCGTCGGAGCCGTGGGGATTTACAGCTTTTAAAATCGGCACGAATGTTTTGACTGCATCAAGTGCCTGTGCGCATTCGATTCTAGGTTTGCAAAACAAACTGCTGCTTAGAATTCTGGGCCCACCTTTGCTTGTTATGGCGATACCCTATTATGCAATTCGCAACGCAAAAGCTGCACGGTACACAACGCGTACACTAATTGACCACCCCAACGTGGACGTGATTCGAATGGGCTGGCAGATATTCGGCGAGTCGAAGCTAGTTCGGCTGATTACAAACCTTCAGTGTCCTAAGATTTCCGTATTTGAGGAGCAATATTTGGCAGCAGATGGATCAGCCCTTAACAAAGTACGCAAGGATTCATCTGATATCGGCATTTACTTTTTCTGTGCTCGGTCGATAGATTCCGTGAAAGCCGGAACGTGGACAAATTCCTGTACTCCGTTGACGACGGGCATGATTGCTTGTGGTTTGCCTGCGTCACGTCCTGTACTTCTCTACATCCACGGTGGAGGGTTTTTTGGACGGTTTATAGCAAAGGATTTCTACAACTTAACGAATTGGGCTTGCGTTTTAGGGGCGGTCATCGTCTATGTTGGTAAGTTTTTCTCTCTATTGCGTCCCAGATTTGCTGCCACTAAGCTCGTTGATGATCGTTAATTTGAAGATTACGGTCTTGCGCCCGAAGTTCAGTACCCCCAGTCGCTAAATCAGTGCTACACTGTTTATAAATGGGTGCTTAGTGGTGGTTTGGGCTTTCGACCCAGTAAGATAGCACTCTTTGGTGAAAGTGCTGGTGTGTATTTAATTGATATCTCTAGTTGTTTATTGATCGCATTTTAACAATTTGTGATTTTCCTTGCAGGTGCAAATATTGGAGCTGCTCTTTGCATCCGTTGCATTCAAGACAGCGTCGATTTGCCGAGTGGAAACGTGTTCATGTTCCCAGCTCTAAATTTACATATGTCCCCGTCGCCTTCGCGTTTCATCCACCAAAATGATCCAGTGCTGCCGCGCGGCATTCTTGAGCTAGCACTCACATCGTACTACCCTTCGCACGGTCACTCGAACCAGTATAAGCTCAATATTCACGACCCGTGCGTGTCACCCGGTTTGGCCGAAGATTCCTTGTTGAAAAAATTTCCTCCGACGTCACTCGTGGTTGGCGATTTAGATCCCCTACTGGATGATAGCGTCGATTTTTACACACGTCTTACGTTTTTGAAGGTACCGTCGAGTCTAAAAATTTACTCGGGACTCTCGCACGGTTTTCTCATTTACGGGGATCTGGTTCCGGAAGCACAAAAGGCGATCGATGAGACCTGTGAGCGTGTACAGGAGTATACTCGATTGCGATAGGGGATTTAGACCTTGCTCGGGGAGTTCTATGTTTCTGTGTTTTTGTAGTGATCATTTTGCGTTTATCGATCACCTAAATAATGCTACCTTTTCGAGGACACAACATTGGTTGACGAGAAGTCTAACTAAGCCCAACAA
Source organism: Sclerospora graminicola (assembly GCA_001887855.2). NCBI lineage: Eukaryota > Oomycota > Peronosporomycetes > Peronosporales > Peronosporaceae > Sclerospora > Sclerospora graminicola. Next base: position 42,846 of record MIQA02002654.1, on the reverse strand, counting down.
TATATGAAGATGTCTAGAATTCGGACAACATCTTTACTGTACAGTTCATCATGTGATATGGCTTAGGTACGTTCAAAAGCTGTGCACCTAAAGTGACTTGAGCTTTTCGTCAGAAACGAAATATTAATGAAGCATGACGTTCCTCTAACCAATAAGATTTTTCACAATGTGTCTTATCTACGAAAAAATCTGCTAAGGCTGGAACAATTTGTTCACACCTAAATCTTTTTCTTAGAAGGAAAATTATTACAGGTCATTTTCCCTCATCGGATAGAGCAACTTGGTTAATTTGCAAATTCTGGTGTCAAATTCTGAAGTGTTGATCCAGTGTGAAATTACTGCTTAGGAATAAAGCAACACAGCAACGATGACCGCAGCAAACGCCGCCAAGAAAGATCACGAAGACGTTCTTGCGCGACTGGTGCGGGACTTGGAGTCAACGAAGACTCTGTGCCGTGTTAAGGACTACCCTGGTGTGTCCCTCGAGCAATTGAATAAGCACGTAAAGAAGCTCGGCTCGCTTTTCCATCCAGATCTTGGTGAGCAACGTGTATTTTTCGTTGACGAAGGCCGATTTGTACCCTTTTGGAAGGTGGTGTCAGAACGCAGCGTGATTGGACCAGCAAATATGAAGGAGCTTTTTTGGAATGGGCTGAGTGTAGTGGCCATGGTATGATGGAGGAATGAACGGTACAAACGTAAGAAAAGGGTCGTCGACACGAAAGCAGTCCTTCACAGCAAAATCAAGATCACGAGACAGAGGCACAAAGCAGTGTGGGGTGTCACGGAAGAATTTAAATTTTTTTGACCCAATGGTGGCGTCTCAAGTTACAACAATAACGCAGTGCTACCACTGCATGCTGTTAAATTTAATATGGACCACCGTCCGTCGCTCCCTCCAATGCCGAGTGGTGGCATGTTTACGCTGCTTACCACGCGGCAGACACTGATCAAGTGTGATTTAATCACATTTTAGCGGCGGTCATGAGTGACAAGTCCAATGAAGTTGGCAGTCTCCTCATGAACTTTATCCAAGAGAAACCTGGAACTCAGGCGCAAACGTATCCCAACTTGTCTGAGTACGCACCTATTGATATTCCGTTCAACGTGGAGAGATACGCATGACGTCGAGCCATGTCCATCGGCAAGCGCCGGGATCCAATGTCTTCTCCTGTACCGTGAGCAAAGGGTAGCAACTCTATGGGAGCGTACCGGTACAGTAGATTCGGTAATAACTTAGTTAGTCAACATGCGTAACCATCGGCGTACCCTGATTTCGCATTCCCGTAACCCTCAATAAGGTCATTTTCATACCCTCGTAAACAGCAGATTTGGGACTGGCAAAGAACTTAAATTCGACAATACAATAAATTCTGTTTAAACAACATGTAAAATATTCAAAACCATTTTAAAACAGTTTGAGTCACCTTTTTGAATATTCCCCTGTTTTAATTATTAGTTACCTCTAAATTTTAATGTTTCCACATAGAAGTTGTACACCAGTGAGCTTAGCATACCTACTTAACTGGATAATATAAACACCTAATAACATAAATGCGCATTTATAATCACCCCAAAAACTAGAGAATATATTCAGTAAAACCCATGATAGGTTCGAATATGGTACAGCAGTCACTTGAGAACAAAACAGGAGCAAAAGGTTCCTGAGTTTTCAAGAACAATTAATTGTCGTTAACCTCCGCTTAACGACAATTTTCACTTTTCATATCGCTATTGACTTGACGCGCACAAAAACGGAGGCTTCTACTACTGTATCAACAACCCCGTAACAACGTTATACACCAAAGCTCAATTGGTTTCGTCAAATGTCCAAAATAGAATCAGTAATGACAAAATCACTTTTTCATAAATTATACAAACCATCCCAAACGGTTTTCAAAGGGTATAACTATCAACATCACCAACCAAACAAAAAAATAATATCGAGCGGGATTTAACCTCCGGCGAGGTGCGCGCGACTTTTTCGTGCCAAATTCATTATGCGCGCTCCCAGGAGCGTGCGCATTTATAAAAAAAGTCTCATTTCCCATCCAACCATAAAGATGCCATATCAGCGCTACAATCTCGACGTCAAGATGAATGTTCTCCAAGCGGCTAAAGACGGACGTGATTTGCGCGCAATCGCCGTTGCCAACGGCGTTAAACGAACGACAGCTTCAACATGGGTGTATCGCGACCAAGACCAGCCTGCAGCGCGCCAGGTCGGTGGTGGTCGCTAACGCCTGCTTCAACAGCCCCAACTGGTCTTTCTACAGCGCCTGATTGCTGATATTTGCTTGCTCTCGCTGGCCCGAAGGCGACGCTTATCGAGAAAGAGTTTGCCGTGTCTGTGTCCCGTCAGACGGCGGTTAGGGCTCTTGACGGCCTGGGCTACTCTATTAAGATGACGCACATAGAGAAGGGCTCTATGAACACGGCTGTGAATAAAGACAAGCGTAAGGAGTTTCTTCTCAAACTGCTTCAGTTCCAAGCTGCCGGAAAGAAGATATTTACATGGACGAGACTAACATCAATGTTTGGTGCAGTCGCGGCCGCGGCTGGAGCAAAAAAGGACACCGGGCGGTCAAGCTCACTACAGCGTCGGGTGGACGGAGCATGCATGTTATTGCGTGCATCAGCGCGGCCGGTATTGTACATTGGGAGCATCAGTTTGGCTCGTTCAACAAACCGCAGTGTCAGGGATTTGTTCACCGCGTCTTTGACCGCCTGTGTCTTTTGCAAGATCTCAAAGACGTCGTACTTGTAATCGACAATGCTCCATGCCATTCGCACGCCGAGGACGTCACGCTTGATCCAATGTACATGGAAGCGACGATCCTCCGGCTCGGCCCGTACTCTCCTATGCTCAACCCTATTGAAAACGTGCTCTCGGTATTCAAAAGCCAAGTCAAGTCCTTTTTGGTGAGCAACCGTCAAGAGATAGTGAGCATACCAGCTGGGAAGACGCAGATTGCTCACCGCAGCGCTTTTCTTGTGTGTGCTGCTGAGATTTACTTTCCTTCTGTTGCGACCCCCCAGCTGTGCGCCGCCTGCGCGTCTCACACGCTCAAATTCCACGGTGCGGTACTGACACTAGCTAACGTAGCGGTAGGGGAGTGAGGTTCCCATGTTGGGGACTCATATCTTTTTGCAGCAAGGAGGGGTTGAGTGTGAATTTCTTTCTTAAACTGATAAGTCGAGTGTGTATACGCGTTTCGCTTTTACATGTATACTTACAGAAGTGTTGGCGGCGATGAAATGTTCGGTTCTATTTTAATGTTTAGGCAGATTTCTACTCGGTGGACTTGGAACGACAAGGTTTCAGCATGTTGTTCTTTGGGAATTGTAAATCGACAAGTCAGCAGGAGCTGGAGCCATTTAATGTATTTATTTCTCTTATGTTTGGAGTGATGCTAACGATGAGTTTAAAATGCTTTTTACTAGACAATAAGCTGATTATTGGGGTGGTATAGCTATGGATGGGCACAATATCGAGTCAGTTCATGTGAGGATAACGGCACAAATAGAGATGAGCAAGCAAAGAACGAGGAGGACTTGAGAGGCCTAGTCTTTGCAGCGCATCCGGCTATTCAAGGCTTCCCGTGGTGGGTGAAGGACGACATTACGTATGCGAACATAAAGCAGTGGATGCGCCGTTCTTTTCGAAAAGTTTATTACAATTTACTGACGCGAGGTCTACAGAAGATCGAACTCCGATGGGAAGAGCGAACACAACAAGCAGACTGGAATTTGTACTTACAGGACCAAGAACCAGCGGCACTGTGGCAGCATGGAAATTTACTCTCGGATTATCAATTATGGTGCATGTATAGAGCGGCCACGTTCCAGCTCAATGTCCACTATGAGGGATACAATCAACAAGGAGGGTGTGCTATAGATCGACAATGTAGCGCACCTGGGAAAGGGGTCACACATATTGTGTGGGGGTGCAGTCTGGCCAAAACTTTTTGGCTTAGACTTCTCAGTAGTTGGAACGGCTGGTGGATGTCAGAACACGAGGTTCTGCAGGCACAACGTTATTTCGCGACAAGAGAAGCACCAAGAATATCAGAAACGATGATGAAACGATTAAGAAACAGATGTGGAGCAAATGCGGAGGCGTGCAGTAGGAGTTTAAAACGACTTTGGTGGGCGTTTTGTTCGATTGGGATGACCTGGATGTGGCAATCGCAAAATGAGGCGGTACATCAAGGCGTCTAGAGGACGAAGTATGAACACTTCCACACCGTGTGGAATAAAACAATCGCGCAGGTAACTGCTGTTGCGGTGTATGAACAACAACACCCTAGATCAAGATTAAGGGGGATCCAACTACAAGTGTGTTTGGAGTGCTTCCAAGAAAGATTATGTGACCATTCAAGTGATCAGCGCGAAAGATTAAATTCCCTAACTACGGGAGACAAGCGATCAGAGATAGGTTTACAAACTGCTCTTAGGAATTTCATTGTGGCTAATAGTTAAGAGACTAAATAGACTGCGAATTAACAACTATTTAAGGTAGCATAAAAATAGTCTGTGTTCGGAATTAGTCTGGCACAGACTAATTTAGGTGAAGCAGACCCCACAAGGTAGGTTGTGGATCTGGACTTGCACGGCGAACTAGCAACCTAAGGCTAAGTTAATGGAATCCCCAGGTGGAAAACCTGGTGAAGAACGCAAACCCCCGGACACGGGTCAGGGGATTAGCAAAACTGTGAAAGCTCATCCAAGAGAGGATGAGCAAGAAGAGGCGGGGAAGCAGGACATCGATGAAGTTGTCCCAGAATCCCCCTTAGACGACAGAGCACCAGCCGGGGAAGTAGAGGTTTCACACCAAAGAAGGGGAGGTGATTGACCTGACCACGGAAGGTGAATCTGGGCCATCCGATATGGATGTAGTAGAGGAGGCGATAGTAACTCCTCAGGGGGAAGTTAAATCTGTTTCCGGGGGTTTACCCCCCAAAAAGAATACTTCAGAAGAACTGGCTATCATACTTAGCCAAACGTTAAAAGACGCGGAACAAACCAGGCCACGTTTACTAACGTGGTTGGGTTTAACGCAACAATTGTTTAAGGAAACAGCGATCTCCTTCAAGCAGTCGAGGGGAAATAGCTCCCACGCGGGAGCTAAAAAGATTGAGCTGACAGCTGGTGATTTGGAAATGTTAATTGATCTATTTGAATTACTGGTAGTCACTCACAACCTCAGCTGGAAAGTATGGGGCCAGAAAGCTTTGGATGCTTGGAGTCTTGCGCATAAATTGCACAAACCGCTAGATACCATTCTATCCAGAAAGATTGGCAATTGTCAGGCTGAAGTTGCTGTGAAGGGTCATAGTGTTCTTCAAGGATGGCTACACAAGGTCACAGGTGCCAAACAACCGGTACAACCTGTGAAAGGTCCACATAAGACAAACATGTTCAATCCCCAGGTGTACTCCCCAGAAGTGATTGACAAGTTGACACGGGTATATGAGAAAGACTGGATGGGCAAGGACAATAAAAAGTTTCGCAACGGTAGTGATGAGGAGTGGCAAGTGGTCAAGGGTTTAGCTGCAGATACTATTTTATCTAGAACATTACCTCAGTTCTTGAGACAGATTATGACTTCTAAGGATAGACTACGACCCATCTTGACTATAAGAGTCCGCGTCGAAGGGTGCTTGGTAATGGATGTGAGAGGGGAAGCAGCTGTTAAGAAGGCCTTTCAAAGCACAAAAAGCCTTCAGGAAAGTATCTCGGCATCGGCGACTGCGAGAGGAATGGACAATGCTCAACTATGGGAAATGTTGGCCAAGGTAAAGTCGATCACTTATAATCCATCGGATCACTGCATCTATCTATATTTTCTAACTAGGGAAATAGCAAAACGGTATGTCAATGTATCAGTACCATATCATAAACAGGTACACAGTCTCAAGAACGTACATGGAAAGGATAAACCTGATGAGCCGGTCTGGTCTCGGAAGATTGCAGGGACAAAATCCGGGCTGGGGTTTCAACCTGACTATGTGATAATATTACGTAATGTCACCCGGAACATCGACATTATAAAATTGCATGGATTTCTTCAATCGATAATTGAAGTTGATTTTCGATTCGAAGAGCTGGATTTGGGGGGGCTCTCTCAGTTACTTCATTGGATTGGGAAATTGTAGTGGATGCAAGTGGATGTCCAAAGAAATTACGTCACATCTGGCGGCTCATCTGGTGTGAGACGGTGTTGACCTTGGAGCACCCAGGCACACGGGGAAAAATATAATGTATTCGATGTGGAGAAGCTGGACACCAAGCGCGGGGTTGTACAGTAACCCAAAATAAATTACTAACGGATAACTGTATATCGGTGTCGGTGGAAGATGTGGACCAAATTGAGTCATCAGAGCCAATCTTCGAAAGCATGGAGGCTTTACTTAAGGAAGTGCGGGAAAACTGCACGAAACATGACGAAGCACAGGACGTGCGACGGAAACAGGCACGTGGAGATAACGTAGGATCGAGTAAGTCGGAAGCAGTAGTGGTCCAATCACAGGAGGAGTCCAACCGCAGCCGGGCAGAGGGAACAAATGGAACCACAACTGGCTCAGAGGAGACAGTTAACGGGAACAGTGGGCGGGACAGCACGCAAGAAGATGAATGGATGGCAGTCATTCGAAAAGGTAAACGGCCTAGACAAGAGCAACAGGGTCCTAAAATAGGCACTCAAGTTCAACCTGACGACAAAACCAGTGGTACCGGAGGTTCAACTCCCCAAATTAAAGAGGCTACACAGGAAAAGGAAAAATCACTGATGAGAAACAATCAGCCCGAACCCGACCTCGAGCCGAGGGGAGAATTAGAAAAAAAACACATTCAACCAGGGGAGACAAAAAAAGGAAAAAAAAGGCACTCAGGAGAGACAAAAATCCAATTCTGATTTATTGGTACTGGAAGGTCAAGCCATCCAAGAATTGAAATGCATCAATAAGGAAATAACCAGAATTGAAGGCCCTCTCCAACCATTCGGATGGGACGATGGCGAGTCGACTAGTGGGAAAAAGTATTAACTTAAGGAGGCAATAATAGCGATGGGACTTCGGCAAGTACAGACGCCATCAACCGGAAACTGTCAGGCGTACAGCATTGTACAAGCACTGTACAACTCATCGTTAGAAGATAACCCCCAGATACTCGAACGAGCAACGGCAACACTAAAGACAGGATGCGTAGCGCGAGGTTTGATGGATTTTTCTGCTAAATTTCCCGCGGGAGTGCGTAAACAATCCTTACGCAGCTTAGGCAGAGGGTATGATAAAATATATCGGCCAAACAATCAGAAGTGGCTTTTAAGGAATATATAAATGCACTAGTCCGTCGACGTTAGCGGCAACGGTAAGTTACAAATCGTGGGGAAGTAAAGACACCTTATTATGTTTAGGTACGATGCTACAAAGGCACATTTATGTGCTCAGCGTGGACCCAATGAGTGGAACATTAGAGGCTATTCATTACGCGCCGGAGACACGGATAGCCCAGAGATAGAAATTTGCAACATGTGGAGGGTTTCCTCTGACGTTGGCACACTGCGTGCAAGAAGTGACACGTATGAAAGCAGAGTGGAGGAATGTTGAAGGGAAACTCCTTCTCATACTTCATTTCGAAAATGCTCATTATACGGCGTATGTGCATGGATGGCGAACTACGGAAGATGTAACCTCGGGGTACACGGAAGCGCAGGACGTAGAAATGGGCGATCCGGAGGTGTTAACGGGACAGCAAGGGAATATTAGGACACGAGAAGGGCTAGTGAAGGCGACCAGTAACAGAAACAGGAGAAAGAGGATGAACGGTAGCTGGTAACTGTCGACCAGGGGATGCGTGAGGATATGGGTGAAGCAGCCACACGCATATTACATGCCCAGATCCATTTCCTATTGCAGGAAAAGGACACCAGTCGTCAGGAGTTACTTAGGTTTCTAATGGATACAGTGACGGGCCTTCCGGGACCCAAGCAAGCGGAATTACTATCATCCAATCTTCGCGATGCGACAGTGCGACGATTTGTAGTAGATACTTAAGTACACTGAGAGTGGACGAGAGTACGCTATTGGAGTGGCATAATTTCACTGACGGGACTCTATTGCTGGAGCAGGGTCCAGTGCGAGATCCGCCAGAGATGGAGGACGCTGAACAAGGGCGAATTAGGAAGAAAAGAGCATTGGAGCAGACTTATACCCATTCGGGGGTGGACAAGCATAACGAAGCGGAGCCAGTACAAAGAGAACTGTTTGATTCATTACAGGGGGTGGTCACACCATCGGAACCACCAGATGAGCCTGACATTACATCACAACAAGTCTGGGATTCCATGAAGACCGCGTCGCATCATCAATTAAACACGCCGTTCTCAACATTCGACTCATCACATGAAGAATGGATGCGGGCTGCTAAGAAGGACAAGTTCGCGTTACTTCAATTATTGGAGTGTTTCAGTCACCCCATCTCATCATAACACGCCTAAGCAGAGACGTGATATGTGAGTTAGTCAAAGACTGGAGGCAACAGTACTGGGACGCGATGATAATAATCAGTACGAAGGCGGATGCTAACTCTAACCCTCGATGCTTGAAGTTATTACAGGACTGGGCTAAGCGAGTGCATATGCTGGAGGGAGACTACCAGAGAGAGGTGATGAGGGCGAGCAGGCAACATTGGAAGGACCTCAACGAACATGAGTATGGTCATAATGCTTTGTGGAAGCTATGTGCTCCGCAGAGACACTATAACTTCGCAGTAACGGCGTTATGTGCGAATGTGTATGGACACCACATCGCGGCGATTTTGGGAGAAACGGCGTTACCCTCGGACCCAATTCTTGATCAAGATCAGAAGGTTTCAGTCGGCCAGAATGAAAATTGAATCGTTCGCAGGACTAGTGATCCTACTGTGTGGAAAGACCTTACGACATATTTTCACGCAACACTAACCAACATGTCTACGAATGTAGGGGAGGTGGAAACGGTTGATATGGAAGTAACAAGGGGTGGGGACGTATCAGAGGGAAGGGTCCACGTTGCGTTACTAAGGGCGTGCCACGGGACTTAACTCAGCCACAGTCTGTATAGCCATTCTAGAGAGAATGGACGCATACAGTAAGCAGAGATTGGCAAGACTAGGCGATATATCGCGATCAAGGGTAGAAGGACACAAGGGGAGTACTGACGAGGATTTCAGGGTTATTACTCAGAATGTACGTGTATTTTCGTGGGGTCAAGAAACCAGTGGTTGCAATCTTGGAGAAACATACCCGTAGGTAATCGGCCGGTGCGCATCTTTGTCCAAGAAACGCATGTAACCAGTCAGAAAGAGGCAAGTGAACTGACAGAACAGTGGCAACGTATGTGGCAAGTGGATGGGCAGGTGCAAACTCTGGCTTATTGGAGTGAAGCACAGACAAAAACTGGAGGGGTAGGTATTTTAATGTTTCCTAACCTAGCTATGAAATTTCAACCATGGCAACAAGGTCGATGGACATCGCGAATCATAACTCTAGAATGGGGACGCTGGAAATTTGTTAATCTTTATGCGCCCTCAGACACGGAAGTGAATCGTGCGACCTTTTACCGTAGTCTGGCAGTCTGGAATTTCGCTAAAGAAAATTACGTGATGGTCGGAGGCGACTTCAACTGCGTGGAGACACCAATTTTGGACAGACTCGGGAGCTGAAGGGGTAGGGTAACGGAATGTCGAGACTTAACCACCTTGTTGAAACAAATTCATCTACAAGACGCTGCGCTGGTACAATTTTCGGCCTGGAAAGTGGAGGATATGGCAGATTTTGCGGATTTCACGTTCTGGAGAGGGGACTCCGCCAGTCGATTGGACAGATTTTACATTCCCGGAAGGTGTTCCGAGTGGGTTCAACAGGTGATCACTAGTACACCTGGGGTACCGTCTGACCACGAGCAAGTAGAGATATATATGCGACGACGGATTGTTCAGGAGCAAGGTACTAAGAACAACAACTTCCGGTTGCAGTAACCAATAACGGGATTCAAACGGGCAGTGTAGGAGATCCGTGCACTTATGGATCAGAAGACCGGGATAGTACAAACAGGAGCAGCCAAATGGGAAAGATTACGATTTTTCTGGACGCAGTTAATAGTGCAGTTACGGAGGCGTGAGGCTCAGAGAAGAAAACGGAAAGCGAGGGATCTGGAACTTGCTTTATATGGTATGGTCACGACGCGTGAGCAAGTTCTGATGATCACGGAGCATGAAGTTATCCGCGAGAATGAGGTAAGATTAGGTAAGCGGTTTCGTAGATCTAACGAATCAATTCGATGGCTCTTCCGTCGGACAGCAACATGGGAGCGGGATCAACGGGTGAGCACCATCACTATCGATGATCCCACTTTTGATCAGAGTACGTATCATAGCATCCCAGACAAATTTGCCTGGACCTGGAAAGCTGTTCTCGGAAGATCCCATAGTGGAGTAAGCATAGAAGACATGACTAAGCAGCTGGGATATTTCGTTAACGATTGGACAGCACGAAAGGTAACAGAATCGGAAAATGACCGACTGTTGGCACCGATATCAGTAGATGACATACATACAGCGATCAAGGCATTGGAACGACGAAAGGCGGCTAGACCGGATGGATTGAATAATGGTTTTTATAAAGATTTCGAAGAAGACCTGACACCGGACTTGGAAGTGGTATACAACGATATCCTGAATGGAGCTGATCCCCCAGAGTCCTTTCTTGAGGCAGTTATTATACCTCTCAAGAAGAAAGGGGAATCGTCCAATGCTATGGACTACAGACCAATATCGCTACTACAAACAAGTTATAAAATTTTTGCCAAGATCTTAGCGCGACGACTCCAGAGTTTCTTAGGTCGGTTGATTGGAGATTCACAGCAGGGTTTCGTACATGGACGCCGCATGGATAGGGCATTGGTAATTATGTTGGCAATTTGCAACAATATGAAAACGCAATTGAGAAGACTGAAGAAGATAGTGGAGGAATTTTGTTTATTGATTTTGCCAAGGCTTACGATACCGTGGATCGACATTTTCTGATGGCAACGCTAACTAAGTTTGGGTTCTCGCAACGATTTGTCGATTTAATGTGGGCCCTCCACAATGGAACGACCGCCCGGTTTCTAGTGAAGGGCGAGCTGTCGGAACCCCTGGAAATCATATTGGGACAGGGCTGTCCTTTAGCACCGCTTTTAGCCGCTGGGTATGTCTTTTGCACAGGAAAGGGGATTACAAGGATGTGCCATACGGGGGGATGATACGAACGTTATGCACAAATTTTCAGCGTTCGTCGACGACTCGACGATTTTCTTTGCGCAAGGGACACAAGTAAATACGGCGCTGGCAATTGTCAAACAATTTGGGTACCTCTCCGGATTGAAGATTCAACTTGCGAAAAGTAATATCATGTTTCTCGAGACCACCCATCAACGGGACGAGTGGTGTGGTATACCGGTAGTGAAGAAGAATGATACCATCCAGTACCTCGGGTACCAGATAGGAAGAAAACAGCTAGCGGAGGTCAACTGGGCGGTACGTATTCGAATGCTCCAACGACGGTTACTCACGGCGACTAAATGTGGCACAACAGTGATGGACCGAGTAACATTGTTCAATGCGGTGGCAATGCCGGCGATTTTATTTACGGCGAAGATGTTCCTGCCTGGCGATAATACTTATAAAGAGCTGGTACATTTACAAAAGCAGTTTCTTTAGGGTGGCCAAGTATCAACAGAACCAAGTAGGCATAAAATCTTGCCTCATTTGTTGTATATTTCGAAGGAAGCAGGCGGGCTGGGTCGGGTCTCATTTTAATTCCGGTCGCAGTACATACGCTAGCAGTCAAGGAAGGGACGATGTGGCTATTGGACCCTCGTGCCCGTTATTCTCAAGCGTGGAGGAATTGGTGGGATATGTTGCAGCCTAATAACACGAATTTATGGATTTCTCGATGTTACTTTCGTAGATACAAGGGGAGCACGGGAAACATTAGGTTGCCGGCACAAGTTCAGCATCACTTGGCACGATACTTAATTCCAGCGCAGGAGACCTTTACGCAGATAGACAGGTACGTAAAGGCTCATCTTCAACGGTTAAGGCAGAAATGCGAAACACAGTATGTGGAACCAGCAACGGGAGTTACATACGGGGAGAACATTACGGCTCGCGCGGATTTGGACGAGTTCGAGTGGCATGGCTTAGTCAAAACTATGTGAATACCTTTTGGGGTACGTTTCACTGGAATGATAATCCGCGGATTTCGGAAGGGATGGGACTATGTCTACCTCGGCAGAAATACGATAGACTACCGGTGTTGACAATACAAGAGCTGGGCATTACGAGAGTAGCGGCGGACAAGTATCAGTGGCAGGTAAAGTTCAAGGAATTGATAGGGAACAGTAGTGCTAAGGTGGGGAGGTGGTTACTCTCGATCATATCGTGCTCTCCAAGGGTGCCAATCGGAGAAGATATTGGGTATGCTGGTCCGTTACGATTATTGTGGACACCGGATATCTAGACTAATGCTACGTGGAAACCGGATGCTAGTCGTCGAATACGGTGGGTATGCAACACAACGCAAAATCAATGGGTTCTCTTACAACGCAGTATCGGGATTTACTGGGATTGTGATTTGACGAATTACGCGGACAATGATGCAAACAGGAGAGAGCAAGCAAGAGAAGGGGATGACTTACGGGGCTTGGTATTTGCAGCACACCCGGCTATTCACGGATTCCCATGGTGGGTGAAGGAAGGCATATCGTATGCGAACATTAAGCAGTGGCTGCGCGTTCCTTTCGAAGAGTTTACTACAGATTGCTATCGCGAGTTTTAACGAAGATCGAGCAACGTTGAGAAGAGAAAACACAACAAGCAGACTGGAATTTGTATATACAGGACCAAGAACCAGCGGCATTGTGGCAGCATGGAAATTTACTCTCGGATTATCAACTTTGGTGCATGTATAGAGCGGCCACGTTCCAGCTCAATGTCCACTATGATGGATACAATCAACAAGGAGGGTGTGCTATGGATCGACAATGTAGCGCACCCGGGAAAGGGGTCACACATATTGTGTGGGGGTGCAGTCTGGCCTAAACATTTTGGCTTCGACTTCTTAGTAGCTGGAACGGCTGGTGGATGACAGAACAGGAGGTTCTGCCAACGCTAATTCTGGAACAGAAGAAACAAGAGAGGTATCTTGTCGTGGGCGAAGGGTCGGCGATACCGATGTGGATGGTGCTACGGATAGATTGAAAAAGCACTGCATACACAATTGGAGCCTTTCCCCGTCCTCACGGAGATGTGGCTCCATACGCTCGTATGCAGCCACTTGACTGATTTGGGTCCGGCACTGGTTCCAGACAAAATCATTATGTTCACGGAGCGTTCTCCGTTTTCCTTCATAAATGGCTTGGTTGCGCAGTTGCCATAACCAGGCCCGCGCAATTCCACAGACTGCCCACCACAACCTTGCCATCTGATCGTGAAAAGCATCCATTTTCAACCCGTACTTGAGGTACATATCCCTTATCAAAGCGGATGAGATTTCCGGCGCCTGCCGTGTTGCAATACTATTTTTGTATACTAACATTTCCACATGCGAGAGGGTATATCCGTACCATTGTTGTAAAAATCGTTTCCAGAGGCTGCGAGCGCTTACACAATCCCACAGGATGTGGACACAGTTCGTCTTGGTGCTAGAACACTCTGCCACAATGACACAGTCATGATTCCCCGGTTCTTTGGTAAAGTAGGTATTCAATTGCATGGTGTCTACTCTGTAGGTAACCCAGAGCTGGTAATCCGACAGAATGTGTCCATGCGTCCATATATCACGTGGAGTTTGGTCCTGCACTGAACACCATCACGAGTCTTGACCTCTCCTAACCGCCCACTTCTGCGTCGTCGATGACAACGTTACTGCCATCGCTTTGTAGTAAACCTGGGTGAAATGCCTCCTGATACTTACCGGTATCCTCCATATTGATTTCAGACTGTCAGCCAATGGCCAAGGATACATATGTAACAATGGATTCGGTTTACAAACCACCACCTTGACTTGGGCCTCGATCCACGTGGATACCTTCAAGTGCTGTTGTGGTACCACTCTCCAATATATCCCAGACGGCGTCCTGTAAAATGTAGTCTAATTAGTCTTAACTATTAGCTACTATAAACATGTCTAATCTAGAATGCATTCTAGGCTCAGGCTTATCGGATAAGTCACACTTTCTGGATAGATAACTGTGGTCGTGGGAGTTGTTGCGATTATCTGGGTCCGGTGCTGGTAAGTGGGTAAAGATGCACTGTGAACTGATTTTCAGTCGGATCCCCTCTTCTCGTAACGCATGAACTTTAGATTCATATTCAGCGACAGCTTCAACTTGAGCTCGAACTTGATTCCATATAAACTCCAAGTGTTCCTGCGCTTCTTTCACTATTCCTTGAAAAATGGTTTGATTCCGCAGTTGCCATAGCCACGCCATCCCCATTCCACAAATTCCCTTCCATAGTCTATGGAAAACTTCAGTGTATGTTTCATCATACCATCCATAATGCCTCATCATCGCCTTCTTGATCCCACTTCCTACTGGTGGGGCGCATCTTGTCATAATTGCCGTTCGAAAACCAACTAAAGTTGAATCCGTAATAGTTATTCCACGCCAATGTTGCAAAACTCGTCTCCATAGTGCTTGGTCTCGCGGGCATTCCCACAAAATATGGTATGTATCCGTGCGACTGCTCTTGCAGCTTTTATCTAAAACACATTGCTTTTCCGTTTGGCTCCGGGCGTAGAAGGTGCTCAGTTGCATGGTTGTAACTCGGTATTGCACCCACACTTGGTAATTCGTCAGTAAGTTGTTGTGTTCCCATACTTGATATGGTTCAACATCTTGTAAACCAGTCCACCACTCACTCGAACTACCATTCTTCTTCCACTTCGCTAATATTGGTTTTAATTGAGGCGCCACTCCATGATAGTACAGTTTCCGAAATGACCTCGTGAAATTTGGCCAAATCATTTTAATTCTTCTATCTTCCAGCCGATGAGATGAATATCTGGGTGTGGATGGAACACTACATTCTTACCTACTATATCTTCCTGTTCCTCAATGATTTCCATGTCACTTGCTACTACTTCCCATATTATTCCATCTGCTTTCTGCGATAACAACACCATAGCTGCTTCACTCTTACCCTGTCCTCGCATTGTGCCTGGTCTTTCGACTGTCCACGTATACTTCTCCAAACATCTTGGGCCTCTGCAGAAAGTTATCGGCGGCCGTTCTCCTATATAATGACCAACCTCTACCCTAGGAGACCCAATGATGATTGAGCATAACCATCTACCGATTTTGGCGCAAGTATGGGAGTTCCCGTCTATCCCTTGCACCTGCCACATATAAGTATTCGTCGTTAGTCGTAATATTCTCAACTCACTAATGGATACCACCGGAATACGGCAGTATTTCTTGGACGATAACATCGGTGCTTTCTCTTCCCGTAGCCATAGGTTTGATTCCCATCCATATGTTCCCCAAAATGGGACCATTGATGTGGGAAGTAGATCACGGTTTTGGTAGGCGTTGATGTCTACCTGGATCGTGAATTCATCCTTTGGCTGTAGAGCCAACCCTTTCATTCCGAGTCTCCGTTCCATTAACTCTGTTGCCCGCGGTAGCACTGCTTGAGACTAATCATCTAACTTCTCCAACTCGTCCTTTTTTGGCCCTAACCATTCCTTCACTTCTCTCGCTATGGTCGGTATCGCTCCTGACCCCACTATTGCTCCTGCTTTGCATATTTTATATCCTGTCGCAGGGGTTAATAAGTGGCCTGAATTGATATCCACTCCAATTCCGGCTAAATCTAACCGTGCCCTCTGGTAACTATCCCTCGCTGCAATAAGCCACTGACACGCCAGCTTTAAGCGTTGGATCTTCATAGCTACAGGTATTGATATCAGTCCTACTCCTCCTGCTGCTTGTGGAGTAAACAGTAATGTGGGTGAGATCTTATGTCTACTTCCTTCACTCGTTGTGCTGTTCCGCCATAAGAAAGCTTTCTGGATGTTTACCAGCTCCCTCATCACTTCAGCTGTAGGGTCAAACATTCGCGCTGTGAATAAAATGGATGGGATCGCAATGACATTAAATAGTTGAACCCGTTCCATAAACGCCGTTCCGCAGCCAGTTGCCGTTGCTAGCCTTCTCTGGACATTCCGTATTCTTAATGCCCAATTGACTGTTTGTAGTGTAGTCCACCCAAAGAAATAACCCAGACTACCAAGTACCTCACTGTTTCCCCATCTGGTAAAACTGGTATCTTGTACCACTTATCTGGTACAAATTTTGTTTTAAGGAATACAAATTTGCTTTTGGCCGGCTGTACCTGTAAACCAGAAAGATCCCCGAATCTACGCTCGACTTCCAGGGCGATAGGTACTTGTTCTGCGTGTTGCACAAAAATCGTTGAATCGTCAACGAACGCAGAAAACCGATGTTGAATGGACCTATCGTGATGAAGGGGTTGAATCCCCGAAATTCTATCTTCCTGGAGCAAGGCCAGCGCCAATGGTTCCACTGCTAGGATAAACAGCAGGGGTGCCAAGGGACACCACTGTCTGATTCCTGATTTAACTTGGAGCGGATTCGAAAATTTATTGTTTACCAGAAATTCCGCTGACGTTCCCGCGTGGATCCTGTCCATTAAATCCACAAATCGTTCTGAAAATCCGAAGGCCTGTAAGACTTGCAGTAAATATTTCCGATCCACAGTGTCATAAGCTTTACTGAAGTCCAGAAATAAAATCCCAGCGCTCTTGGCCGCCGATTCTCTCTGTTTCCTACGGTATGTTTCGAAAGTTGCTTTCATCATTATGACAGCTTTGTTCATGCGACGTCCTGAAACAAATCCCTGCTGGGTATCTCCAATCAATTTGCCTAGGAAACCCTGTAGACGTCGGGTCAGTATTTTTGCGCATAATTTGTATCCGGTTGTCAATAGTGAAATTGGGCGGTAGTCAAGAGCGTTATTGGAATCTCCCTTCTTCCTTAAGGGGATCACCACTGCCTTTAAAAAGGATTAAGGTGGTAAACTTCTTTCCAAAATCGAGTTGAAAAAACTTGTCAGGGGTTCGAGTAAAACATCTCCAAAATCTTTGTAAAAATCATTTCCTAACCCGTCCTGCCCAGCTGCCTTCCGTCTCCCTAGGCATTTAATTGCCCATTTAACATCCTCCTCCTCAATTCGCGCTAGAAGGGCTCCATTTCGGGCTCTTGTGACCTTGCGAGTATCAGGTATCTTTATAAACTGTGCTAATCCATCCCGTAATTGATCACTTGGAATTGTTCTGTGGCTACATCCCAGTATAGGTCGCCAAGTGGCTGCAAATTTATCTGGTGTAGATAGAAAGGCTGGAAAAGGAGGGCCCGAGATCGCATCAATTTTTGTGACTGTTTGATCCCGTTCCCAAACTGAAGCTCGTTTAAACAACCAATGAACATCCGATGGGGATCTTTGCAGCCGAAGGCCCCGTCGACATGCACGTTCTTTCTCAAGTACTCCAGACAAGGACGAAACTATATGTCGCCTGGACTTTGCATTGTCCCGGACCATTCGTTGAAGATGCTGCAAGCGTCGTCTTCGCCGTCTTGCCACCTTATTCCGAATGTGATAAATAATGTCTCGCCAGATATCAATTCGTGTATCCCAGCTTGAGTCTTCACTCAATCTGGTATTGGAATTCATGATGTGCTCCCGTAAAAGTGAGTGTATGTGATCATTACCTGACCCCGAAAAAGGGTAAGGCATTCGCCTGTTGTTCATATACTTTTGGGATTTGCTGGGGTCTTTTAAACACAAAAACACCTGGTTGTGATCTGATAATACTGGTGGTGCTTCTACAGCCACCCAGATCACCCAGTTCTTCCAGTTATCGGACGCGTAAAAGCGATCTATCCGGCTGGCTTGATTCCCTCGCCACTATGTGTAATGATCTGAAGGGTCGATAGTTACTTCATCCATAGCCGGCATCATTAATAGTCTAGCATCCCATAATCCCCACTCCTGTACTAGTCTCACCAAAGCCTTACTCTCTGGTCGCATTAATCGCTGTCCACCTAGTCGATCCAACGTCGGTGAATCAACACAGTTAAAGTCCCCTCCCAGGATACAATTCACAGGTTTTCTTTCAAACATCGTCCGAAAAGCTCCGAAATTTTTTTCTCGACACTTGAAATCACTAGATGGACCGTATACATTAAGCACTACCACATCGTTCCACTTGACTATGAGTAATCGATTTGACCACACATTTTGCTTCCACGGGATTACTTGGCCTGCTACCGTCGGGGATAATAATATCGCTACCCCTGCTTGTTTCGCTGTGTGTATACTCCAGTATGATAATGTCTTATGTCGACTGTGATGACCCCACAGGGCCGCCCACTTCCTTGACACCTCTTCCTTTTCCTCTAAAGAAGCAATGTGTATTTCTTGAATTAAAATGATGTGTGGCACATAATTAGATTTATTCCACCGCCATGCATTAAACCAGGCGTCGATGTCTTTTTTTTTACAAATCCCCGTACATTTTGACTTAGAAACACTGAAGTCAACTTATTCAGCCCGGATGATGCCTCTCCCGATGCCGGCTCATATTCAAGATCTCTCATTAGTCGATGTGTCGTAAAGATGTCTTATTTTTGCATGTTAATATATGTCGAAACCGATGTCTGCCCTACTGCAGTGCCCTTAGTATTGACGCCGACTGTCATAGTCGGATGCGAGAGTTGGAACTGCTTTGAGTTCAATTATTCCTGCTGAATACATGAACATGAACAGGTTCTTCCATGCTCCTATGATCCCAGTATTAACCCCATCGATATAAGCCGCGTAATCCGTATTCGTTTCCACTAAGCGAAGGTGTCTCTGTAACAAACATACAATGGTATCCGTCGCCTGATAATTTTCTCCTGAGAGAGCTGCTATCTGTTCTGCGAAGAGAAGCACACTAAGAAGCATGTTTGCTAGCGTCGACATTTGTCTTGGAGCTAATAATCGAAATACTGCATTTCCTCCGAATTGAATCTTCCTCAGTCGTGCCCATTCCTGTGAGCTGTTCATGATCGCATGTTTTTGGGCTGAACTGTTCATTACATTGAAACGTTTCTCCCAGTCAGAAAACCATTCCCTTGCAATATCCACAAGCCCTTCTCTTTTGCCAGCTTCAACCACTTCAGTCCAACATTGTCCCCTCCATGTTTTGGTAAGTTCCACCAACACCCTTCCATGTACACTGTCGAGAATATAGTGAGATCCTGGTGCTTCCTTCAGCAAGTGCAGCAATCGATTTCCTTCTAGTCGTGCTGCTTTCAGCCAGAGCGTCTTAGTTGAGCTAAGTACCGGGAAAGGAATTCCAGTATGTTCTTCCCATTGTAGCAATAAATGGTTCCATGCCGTTTTGAATTTATCCATTGACAAACTCATTATATTTGGTTCCGATTCACATTTCATCATTTCATTACAAAGTTCCCGTTGAATCGGCACTATCTCCATTTCTTCTACCTCCACCCCAGTAGTTTCTCTCCGACATATTCGCTTGGACTCTGGAGTGTCACTCGTTTTAGATGCTATCGTATCCTGCGAACTCTCCACATGCTCTGATTCTTTATATTCAGAGTATGAGGCTGCACTGTCTGTTAGCTGTAATTGTGCTTGTTCCGCTGTATGATCCCACCACACACGTTCATACCACTGTTGAAGTATCGGCTTTGAGATTTGGTATCTCTGTTGCAGTTTCGTGCAGATATCCTGATCTGACAGATCAGCTTGGATCAACCTCTCTTGTTCCGCTAAGAACAGTTTCATTACCGTGTCTGATAAAAAGTGTAACAAATCCGTCATCCGGGGATCCCTCGACCTTAATATCTGAGTGATCTCGCACTTCAGCCCGTGGTGAATCGTAGGACCAGATAATCGTTGTAAAAGATCTGTGTAGTTGCCGTCCCAATCTTTAGGGTCCCAGGGTGATTGGTTACCGTAGCTAGTGATAGATCCATCCGAAGTTATTACCAATTCCTGTGAAGAAGCTGGCGAAATTGAGCGAATAGTTTCATCCGGGCTCGAAAAAATTTTTTTGATCTTGTTGAAACTGCCCAGTTGGCCTACTGATACCATCCACTCCTTCATGGTCGACAGTGGTGTCCTCAAGACGCTCGTCATTAAACTCCTCATCCTCACTGTTATCCTTCATAGTTATATCCTCCGTCGCTTGATACCGTTTCCCATTTAGCAAAGCTGAATAGTGTTGCCCACTATATATTAAGATCAACGGTCGGTGACCCTCTTGGAATTCCATCAATTCAACAGTAAGGTATGTTCTCATCTTCGCGTAAAATACACCCACAGTCATCGGGTATTCACCACTCGTTTGAAATGTTTTTCCTTTAATTGATCTTGTTTCAGGGACTAGATGTGACAACACAGAAACTCTCATCCCAGTTGGGTGACTTAAGACAAATATTTCCCTTTGAATCAGCGTACTTAGGGTTTTTAATGTGTCTGTGCACCCCCATTTAGTCCTTGGTATGATCTCATCGATTTTTGTGCTGCTACCCGCAAATTCCAACAGGTATTCCTGGAACTGCTTTCGAGATTCCTTTGGCGTGATCTTGTCATCTGCTCGTCCTAATTCCATTAACGTAGGTTTCCTCGTTCCGGGAGGAAATTTCAAGTCGAAGTCTAAAAGCGCCCTGATTATACACCCTTCCTTTAATTTCTTCGCCATAGCTTCCAACCGTTCCACCTTATCCCCGAGCTGCTGTGAACAGGCTAAAGCTTGACACACCGCATAGACCTGACAGTTACCTGTCGCTAGTGTTGGTGTCGCCGTTAATCCTAATGCTTGAATGACGTTTGGTATTGATGTTAAATCAACTTCTCCTTCCTCTTGATCTCTGGCATTTGAACTGGTTGAATAGCTCCTTCCTCCTGGTCCACTTGGGTGATGGATTCATGAAGAAAAGTTTTCACCTTGCCTTCTTGCATCAGTAAAGTGGCCGCTTTCTTCTGAAGGATAATTGCTTTCTGCTCTCGCTCGAGCTGTCGTGCATGTCAGTCCTTTTTTTCTTTTTTCCTTGGTCTTTTGTATCTTCTGTTCCTGCTGACCCTCGTTTTTCCGGTTGACTTCCTGGAGTTTTGGGTTCTTCTTGAGTTGACTGAGCTATGTGCCTTTGAAGGCTTGACTCAAGTTGAGTTTTTGTCGTTCTCTTCTCAATTACCATATCGTCTTTTTGACTTGTTCCACCACGCCCTTTGAATCGCTTTACTGTAACCCAGTCCGACGATGGCTGTTGACTTCGTGATTGCATTTGGGGATCCTCCTTGTGTTCATCATTCTTCTGGTTCACCTCTGTGTCTTCCTGTTTATTCGGTGTGACGCATGCTATTGACGCCGGTCCTTCATCCGTGGTAACTATTGCGCTTTTTTCTTCCTCGTTTTCTTGTGATGTTTGAGCCTGTTCTTGACTTTCCCGTACCGCCTCCACCTGTGCTCGAAGTTCGTTCATACTTTTAAAGGTTGCTTCTTGGGACGCGTATTGTTTTAAATCTTGCAGTTTAACTTCAATGCAATTCGATTTTAACAATTCTGCAAGCGGTTTGGCGCACTTCCTCATAGGGTGACCAATATCACCGCACCGGAAACACTGCTTTCGACCCCTGATAGAGGGGTGTTCAATGATAATCATAGTATGGCCCCAATATATACGTCGGACATCCTTTAATGCTGTTGGGCAAGCATCTGATTCCACTATTAATTCCCATGCTGTCGGCGTATCCGAAAAGGGTCCCCCTTTGTCTAAGTCGTCTAATTGAAAGTCCACTCCAAGCTGCTTTTTTAGAAAACCCGATAACTTGATGAGGTCCACTGATCTCGTTATATTTTTCAATATACAAGCTTAAAACCCATCATGAGTAAACTTTTCCCCGTTACTGTCCAGCTGATTCTTCCATGCTGATGCATCCACCGAGGCTACCTCACGATGTAAGTTATATAGTGGGTGGTCAAACCTATGAAATGGTACCATTAATCCCACAAACTTCTTCGCCATTTCCCGCGTGTAAAAGTGAAAATATAACGCATGCTTTCCGCCATCGTAGCTAATGTTCTTAACTTGTGCCACCATACGCCATAACTCTCCACTACCCGAGCCTCGTGTGGCTGCTGCTGTAGCGATACTTTCTTGTATGCTCTTGGTGCTCAAGAAGGCTTCTTTGATCGGACTCTCGCCTTTTAAATTCATTAC
Source organism: Sclerospora graminicola (assembly GCA_001887855.2). Lineage (NCBI taxonomy): Eukaryota > Oomycota > Peronosporomycetes > Peronosporales > Peronosporaceae > Sclerospora > Sclerospora graminicola. The sequence goes on along the minus strand of MIQA02002654.1, from coordinate 20,506 downwards.
CAAGCATCCTTCCACTTGTGCTCTTATAGTCTGCACCAGTCGTACCTGCTCGTCAATTTTCATGATTCGTTATGGGAACTGTGGTAGTTGATTTGCAATAATTGTTCCTTTACCAATCCTTGCACAATTCTCCACTCATCATCACTGCCTTTTCGCACCGTCATTGGTGCAAATTTTTCATACTGCTTCTCACATACTTCCCGTAATCGAATTATTTCCTCCGACGAGTAAATTTCGGTTTTGAAGAGAAACGTCTTTTTTAACAGTTTTTCTTCGTCCCTGTTGTTGGTCCCTGGTCCTGCTACCTTGTTGATCCAGCCTTGTAGTGGTGCAGGCATTCCTCCGCTTTTTTTACCTTTCTTGTCCTATCGCCCTCCAGAGTATAGTTTCGAGCGACTGCGGCGACCGTTGAGCCAGTAGCGCCAGTTCAACTACTCGTTTTGCGCCATTCGGTCCATTCTTTCTTGCCGTCTACGACCGGAAGTTCATATAAATCCAGCAATCTTTCTGTCTCCGATGCCTTAAGTTTCGGTAGGCGTTTAGCAATATCCGAGAGCCGTGAAACTGAGCCTTTCGCCTTCACATAAATTGCTGTGAAAAGCTCTTGAGTGATGTCCAACCAGGCCTGCGTTCGTGGCCTGGTGGTTGAAGCTTGAGTGAGAGCCGTATAAAGGGCCTGAGCTAAATTTTTAGGATCTTGAGACTCAGCCTGTCCCACCATCCCGATCCGTGACTCACTTACGTTATTTGATTTCTTTTCTGGTTCCTGTTGGTTTTTTACCTGAGTTATGTTACTTACATCAGATAATATTACCGGTTGGACCAATATCCCTGATTGTTGATGAGACTTAGCCTTCACCGTTTCCACCAGTAATACCGGTTCTGATTCTGGTTCCCTATTGACCTCTTCTGTCTCAGAAGTCGTGAGTGCTTCAGGTCCCGCCTCCTCAGCCTCGGAGGACCCCGAAGATCCCGGGCCTATTTCATCGACCACTCTCTCCGTTCGCGCTTCCATCTCGTGCCCGTGAGTTACCGTAGTCTTCCCCGGGTTGTCCGGGTCCGTGCTCGAACCCGGGTCATATAAAGACGTCCGGGTTTCATTGCTTGCATTCATGGTAGTCCTAAACCCTATCGAAAACAGTCAGGGGTCTATATCGCAAATTTAGAACTAAAAAAAGTCCCCTATAACTTGTTTATAGACACCAAACCATCCAGATGCTCTTTTGTGTACCGTACACCAAACCATCCAGATACTCCTCCGTGTACCGTACACCAAATATCCGGCTCGACCTGGATAGACATCCATCTAGGCCACTTGGCCGCTGGCGTTAACTCTTCTTTAGCAGCCTAGCATCCACCTCCGGCGTCCCATCCGTCTTTCACAAGGACTCAGTCTTCTTCAGGATCCTTCCCACGTACATCTTTCAGACAATCCGCCCCTCGGTCATCCACCATCGGCGGCCATCCGACCCTTCTGATTCGGACGGCCCATTTCCGGCTAGCCCGATTACAAGCCCCTTGATCACGCCCATCTGGCTCGATTCTGTGCTTTGCGCTGTCCTGCCGCTTGTGGATACACTCGGCAGCTACCATCCAGCATCCACGCCCTTGGCCGGCATTTTCTGCCAATCCGGATGCACCCTCGGCCAGATGTATATCATACCTGACCGTTAATGAGTTCACAAGTCACTTCACCACAGCCGCCTCTGAGTCTTGTCGCCGCCGCACAACGGTTGGGGCACGATCTCACCTGACACAAGTCTTTTCGATCCCTCTTACCTACGCCCCGATTTGGTAGGTCTTCTGCCCAATTTCTGGCGATTTCTATTCAGCCGGTCTTCAAGCTGGCTTGAGGTCTCATCCACCTGTGCTGACCCTCTCTTGATATATTTCCAGTCCTGCAAGTCGACAAATAAAGCCTCTGTCGAGTTTCTCTGGTCGACGATGACTCGCCTTCCAGTGGATTGGAAATCGCGTTGCCGACGGATTCATCCCGTATTCCTGACTTTGTGCTATCTTCGACTGATATTGATACGGCACTTCAGATTAACGGTCAGGTCTGCGGTGACCGGGACATATTAAGGGCAACTGTCTCTTCCCTTCAGGCTCATCTTCGATCCAGTCAGACCGATTCCGAAGTTCTAGCGCAGAGATGCGCGACTCTCTGTGCGATGCTGGATCGCACTGTGCCTCAAATTTCCGAGCTGAGGCGTAGCCGCCAGAAGGCTGCGGATAAAGTAACCCGTCATTGAGCCATTATAGGCCAGCTCACAGACGTCCTACAACAGGCCGCTGTACCATCCGCCCCCACCTCTGAAGTAGCAGAGCTGGGAAAAAGAGTAGAGGGATGACGGTCCACGTGGATAGCCTGGAACACATCCGGGCGGATTTCGTCCAAGAACACACCTCCGCCAACCGCAAACTGACGAAGCTATCGCCCGGAAATCGTCCTTTGAACCGAGTGATCGTCAACGGCAGGTGGCTGATCTTGAAGACCAGGTCGCCAGCCTGACAAAAGAGAGGGACCGCCTCCGCGTGCTGGCGGACGTCGTCGAACCTCGCCAGGCTGCAATCCAGGAGTTACTTCACCACTCAAAACTTCAGCGTAAGTGATTCGCCCACTCCTATGTCGTCATTCTGTCGCTTACAATTTGAATGGCCGTGTTGCTTCGTAGTCCAACAATTGAAACAGCTGAAGGAGCAATCCGCCGAAATTTCACAAACATCGCAAGAGTTGTTGCATCTTCGTGGGCGGTACCGCCATGTGTCTCAATAACTAGACGTCACGCGGGATGACCGGGACCACCTGCGAGAATTCAATGCTCAAGCTCTTCGCCATATTTCTTCTCTGGAGCAGCAGCTGCAAGAGACCTACTCCAGGCAGAAAAGGCTGCGATCTGAGCATCTCCAAGTTCGGAGAAGATATCATGACGCTTGTGACGAGTTGGTCCGGGCCGACTGTGCCTACGCCGCCCTGCTGGATAAAGAGGATCGGTTCAGGTCTCTTCTATGCGAACTGCAAGACCGACTCGAGGAGACTCGAATCGAGACTGCTCCGATCCTACAGGCTCCTTCGTGTGCGCGAGAGGCCATCTTGGCCGCCTTGGGTATGGTAGATCAATGGAAAACCTCTCCACCGAAACTGTCCCAGTCGTCTGCCTCGGCAGGATCGAAAATAGGAAAACGTCCAGCTCCAGCCAGCTCTAACCCATCCCTGGCCAGTTCCGATCCGTCTTCGATCACCCCCAAACGGAGAAAAAGGGGAGAGTCCTCTCTCCTGCACCAATGTTATTTGGGCATTTCGGCTAGTGAACGTGAACTTGAGTCAGACAGCGACTCTGATTCACTTACAATGGAGGCAGCCGCAGTATCCCCACTCGCTTCCTCGGCGCAACCTGGTTCTACACCTAACTCGCCATCCAGCTTAAAAAACGCTCTCCTTCTGGCTCGGACGCGGGTTTAGATCCGTCCTCCAGTGAGTTTAAGTACGATGACGATGAAGACGAGGACTGCCTCAACCAGCTGGTGTGTGCCGTATTGTCCCGCTCTCGCGCGGACACCGACATTGCCTCTTGAGTCCTAGTGACCAAGCGGACTCTTATTCGGCTCCCAATCAGGTCATCGATTTACAGACCCCACCGCCGGCTGGTTTTGGCTCCGGAGAATACAGGCCGGCTCATCCCTCTTTGCCTCCCAACGCCACCATCACTTCGAGACAGCTAACAATTCCCTAGATCTAGGAGGAAGACCGAGACGAAGAACGGAAAACCAGAAAAAGAAGGAGCGGAGGAGGGGAAAGATAAGGAAGAAGAAAAAGAAGAGGAGATTGAGGAAGACATCTCCGATCAGGGGTTGCATCTCAACCTGGAAGAATTGAGAGAATCCTCCTCCAAGGCCTCAGCCAAAACTCGGCCACCAGCTCCGGCAGGATCCCGTTCCAAAAGCCGAACCTTTCAACCTGCAGCCAGGTCCAGGATCCGGCGGAGCTCTCCCGCTCCTGCGGCCTCTTCCCAAACTTCCGCTTCTGTGGTTACCCGGTGGACGCTTCCTCGGTGAGGCGGATCGGTCCGACATCCCGCCTTGGCCGGTCGAGCAGCTAATGAACTTGAGTCTCACTGATGTTTCCAGTTCCCAACTTGCTCACTTTTACTCCCGTTCACTTTTCTGGATATTCCCTCCGTTTATCAAGTCACCTCCACCAACAGCTTGGTGTTCGGCTTGATGAGGTCAGGTGCGGTTGACAAGCTAATGAAGACTAAGCCTTAGGAAATCTTGGCCACTGAGAGGCCAGATATGGGGCTTCCGTCCAGACCTTGGTTCACAGACTTCCGAGCGATGTTCTGAAAAGTCGTTGCGGCCCATGCCCAGACCATCTGGGAATAGACCCAATTTCTGTTCATCTCCGCGGAAGATCGGCGACAAGACATGCCTCAGAATGTATTTCGCCGCCCGGAAGATGGGCGTGGTCGGGCCTCGGATGCGTGGGTCCGTTTTTGTGCGTTTTTCTTGGAGGGCATCAGGGATAATGCCTGTGACCTGGACCCGTCCTCTCCCTTTTTATGCTCCATCTGGGCGAACTGAAAAATTGAAAAGAATGGGGAATCGGCAGAGGGCGATACGTGGTATATGAGCCTAGGTGCTCCGGATCGGACTACCACCCTTTCCGAATCTTTGGAAGCTATCGACCGGCATGATCCTTGGCGCAATCAATATCGCAACCGGTCTTCCGATCATCATGGATTCCGAGTTTCCCGGCTCCGCAACAAGTATAATCGCCCATAGTGATGGGCAACCTGACTGGTTTAACCCTTTCCTTTCCTGTCTCCCATTTTAATATATATCCGTCCATGCTTCTTTTACCCCTCACTCCATCCTTCACTTCAGCTGTTAGCCCTGGCTGGCCAATGCCCGATCAGCTGAAGGTTTACCTAGAGGGATATGCTGCCGTTACAGGGCGCCTCCTGATCCGGCCTTGTCTAAATATCCGTTTCCCCATCCTGGTTGTCATACTCTTCTTCTCCAAAATGGTTGGATCTGGGTGGGTGGATTTCGCACTTGGCGGCCTGTCCGATTATCTCCGGCAGCCTGTTCATTTCCGCTAATTCACCTAACATACCTGGATCTGAAACGGGGATGCCTACCTAGTCACGCATGACCAATGTGGCCAGATGGTCTGCACTATTGTTCCACTCTCGTTTGACATGTAACAATTCATGTTCTGGCCATTTCCACAGGGCGGACATAACCCGATCATTCAAAAGTCTTAGTCGGGGGATCTTGCAGTCTATCTCCCCAGTGATTTGTCGGACCACTAGATTGGAGTCACCCCATATGATATGTGCCCCTGCGTCAGGGCAGTCAGCAGATCTAGGCAAAGCAACAATCCTCGGTATTCCGCCTCGATCACGGTTATTCCAGGCGTGAAAGCCGACGCAGCAGCGACCACTTTCCACTCGGGCAGCTTCCATAGGATGGCACTATAGGTACCTGCTCCTTTTTTTACACTTGCTAACCCGTTAAAGCTCAGAACCATCAGTTCTTCTGTCGGTCCCACTGTTGGTGGGGGTAGTGTGATGGATTGTCGTGGCTGCTATCTGGACGCTGTGGCTATCAGCGCTTCCACCACTTCTGCCCTTGGGGTGATGCTGGCCGCTAACGTGCCCAGTATCTCCTCTTTTCCTTGGTGCACTTTATCACTTCTAGAGACCACCGAGACAGCAACGCAACCCATCTACCCAGCAGGCCATCAATTCCATTTGCCGTAAGAAGCCATGGCAGGATCTACCGTCTGGATAATACTTTAATAGGGCGAGACACCAACATCGTGTAACCCACATCCAGAATCCGTAGTAAAGTCAAAACGTCTTTATCCACCAGCCAATAGTTAACTTCGTAGCCTTCAGAGTCCGGCTGGTGAACATCACAGGACAATACACTCCCTCATGATCCTGCACAAGGGCAGCTGAGAAAGCCCACTTGTTAGCATAGATGATGGCCACGGGCAACCTTATTAACATCGTAACGCTTCAGGACTGGTGTGGTCGCCATCTTTGCATTCAGCATACCAAAGGCCACCATCGCCCTGTTCCTGTGATCGTCTGGCCGGGTAGCACTGGAGTTGGGCAGCCGGCTGCCTGTCTGGGTGGACGGGGGCAGCATCTCATTGGCCGAAATAGTTGACTCGGGCAGCACGTCATTGGTAGAAATAGCTGACCCGGGCAGCACATCATTGGCTGGTAATGTTGGCCCAGTCATCATTTCTCCTTGCCGATCCTGCTCTCTCAACTTGTGGTATTCGACCTCCCGTAGCTCATACAAAACAGCAGCATAGCTCGTGAAATCGTCAATGAAACGGCTGAAATAGTTCAAACTGCCGCAAAAGGATTGCATGGCCTTCAATGACCGCGGGAAAGGCAGATTACTCAAAGACTCAAGATCTTTTGGATTAGCTTTCAATCCGGCAATCGAAACCTGGTGACCAAAATAAGGCACCTTAGTTTCCCCCCAGAAACTTTTCACCACACTAATAAAAATATTCCACTTTTTACACGTAATCATCAACCTTTTTCCACTTTTCACATACTAAATCCCAATACAAATAATTGTAATAGCCGTCACGAGAATATCATCAATGTAGGACCAAAACCGAAGGTTTTGGATCAGCGTCACCTTCGGCGAACACATCGCCGACCAGGGCAGGATCTTGGTCCGCCTTGATCTTGAAGCGTCTATACAACCCGTTATCTATTAGCAGCTGGTAAATCTGCGGAGCATTTTTAAAGCCAAACGGCACCGTTTCCACTCGAACAACCCGAATGGCGCAACAAACGCAGAGATTTTCCGTGCACGATCGGTCATAGAGACCACCCAGAATCCACAAGCCATGTCCAACGAGCAATACCACAAAACTTTATCCAGATCCTCCAGCAAGTCGTTTAACATTGGCATCGGGTAATCCATTAGCTTAGTCAGCTGGTTCACCAGTCGGTAATCGATGCACAACCTTATATCCACCCTATTCCTTTTAAAATGATTACGATTGGCGACGCCCATGGCGAGGTGGATGGCTGAATTATCTTGGTGGTCAGCTATCCCTTGATGAGATCTGACAGCTTTTCCCGATACTGGGGGGCGACTCTCCGGCGCGTTTGCACCACCGGCTTGGCGTTACCCACATCGATGTCGCATACCGCCCCATGGGCACCGGAGACAGTGCATTTCCTGGGCCGATCAGCAGATGTTTCCTTTTCCATATGATATACTTCAGCCTGCTGATCTCTTCCGAGGTGTTCACATCTGGGTCTCCAACTTGTAGATCGTCGATAGTAACCGCTGGTGTGCAGGGAGTCACATCAGGTAACACCGCCATCTGATCCTCCATGCCTTCGACGTATAGATCGCCCCCTTCATGAATGCAGATCTAGTCAGCTTCGGTTAGTTCCGAATCCGGATCAGGTGGATCCCCATCCTGGATTGCTCCGACTAATTCCGAATCCAGATCAGGTGGATTGGTCGATCCACCTCCGGCTATTTCCGAATCCAGGTCAACCGGATTAGTTAATCCAGCATCATCCTGCTCATCGGACCGGCCGGTATCGAAGGTGACCGCACATGTAACTCCGACTTGTCTCCTCTCCTGATCCAGACGTTCGTCAATCTTCGGTGGGTGGGCAAACACAGTTCAGCGACTGGTGCAGGATCTCGGCCAGCACATTCAACCGGATCCGGCGATGGCTGGCTCCGCGTCAATATTCTAGAAAGAGTCTGGCACTCTGGTTTAGCCACCATTGGAGTCCGGCCCTCCTCCACCAATTCCTCTTCGCTGACCAAATCGGTAGTTGACTGAAATACCAGGTTTTGCCACTCGATAAAGCATCGTGAGCCAATAGTGACAAACCCTGGCCGGCGGGGCACTTTGTCCTCGGCCAGCTACATCCCAATGATCACGTCATCATGCAACGTGAGGGGCCGTTCTGAGATGTTGGTCACACTTATGTAATTATGGTGACCTTCCCATTTGACGAACGAGGTCACCCAACACTCGCCACTAGTCAGGCATAACTTACACCTTCAGTCTTGTGGTCGCACCGTTACTTCTACCGTCCTTCCTACTGGCAGCGTTACAAACCGACCTAACTTGAGGAACTGGACGTGGGTCCCATATAAGGGCATCCGGCCAGCCAGCTGGATCTGCACCTCATTAGGCAATGGTAATGTCCCATGAGATAAATCCAGCCGGATGCCGGCAGGGACCATAAATTCTATCCCTAGAATTACATCCTGCCCGGCTAGCTTACCTATCCAGGTGGTAAAAAAAAGTAGTACACCAAAGATCCAGCCAACGTAATCGTAATTCTTGTTCTTCCTTGGGTCATATACGAACTTTCTACAATACGATACACTCTTGCCGCTTCGTCTCATCTATTTCACATCCCACCTTACGAGCAAAGGTGGTGTTAACGAGGGACACTTCTGCGCCAGCGTCAAAAAGCATGGTGGTCTTCTGGTTATTAATTTTGCCGTCTGCCTTGGCTTGCTTGAACCACTTATCCGGCGGGTGATACTTCCAATAACCTCGTGACTCGCCAGGTAACAGGTTTAATTCCATTCGCACTTCAGACCGAAAATATTCGTCCGTTTGTATACTGCTCACCAGGAAAGGGGAAGCCCTGCTGCCCAGGGAGCGGATGACGTAATCGTAAAACTTACATGTACTGTCGGTTACGCTTTGCTTCTTGATTATCCTCCTTACCGACAATGCATATATACTAACACTAGACCGCTCGGCTCGAACCAGATTCCAACCTGGCGAGCAATCTAGTTTAACATATTTTCCACCCCTGGCGGCAACATTCCAGCATGCTTGGTCGGGACATACCACTTCTTCATCTGGTTGTAAAACTCCTCAATTGGGTAAAGTTCAGCCTCGTGCACTTCCCCGCAAGTCTTGCAGGTGAACAAACAGTGTTCCGCTGGATGTAACTTCCTTTCGCACTTCTTGCAAGTCAGCCGCTTCCCGCAGCTCCGGTCGTCATGCTTGATGTATCCTCAGTGGGTACACTTCCGTCTGGGGTAATCCTGGCCAGTTCGAGCCGGAAAACCCTTCTGCTGGCTGGGCCCAGATGGCAGCCTGGGTTGCTGACTGGCTTCCGCCGAGAACTGATACCAGTACTGCTCTTCCTCGGATTTCCCCCCAGACCGCTGATACTCCTCTTCCGAACTAGTCGCATCCGACTCTCGGGCCACCATGCGGACGGCTGGGGCCGTCCTGGTGGATGGCGGCCGGCTTCCTTGATCCGGGTTAAAACGTGACTTGTACCTGCCTACTTCAACTGCTGCCTTGGAGCCTCGCTTCTTCGCTCTTTAAAAAGTGCGCAGCGTCAGCTTCAGCTCCGTGGCATTCTTCAAACGCAAAAGCACCAGCTGGTCCGCCAGCTTCCGTTCGTCCAACGTGCGATAAAATGCTCCACATGTTCACAAGCGGCTTCCGACCGGCTGGCATCTTCTTTAACCAGTATGTTCGCCCTAATTCCTGCGACATTCAGATGAAGGAGGTATTCCAGAGGGGTCTCGTCTGCTCGCGGAAATACTGGCGCGCTACCGACATTGCCGATCCACAGTATTGCTCTCCAAAAGCTTCAACCAGCTTCCTCTAATCGTCTCAGAATTCTGCTGGATCCAGGTTTTAGCCGGACCCTTCATCAAGTCTCCGAAGATCAGGCACTTCTCATAGTCTGGCGTACGGTCTCTAAGGAATGCTGACTTCGTCTTGCTCAGCCATCCTCGGGCTTGGTCATCATCCATGTCCCGTCCAGTGAAATCCTTCAACTCGGACGTGGCTGACATTCGTACCCTGGTAATCGCCCCTGAGCCCGGAACGAACGCTTGGGCTGAGGCCATATTGGCTCGGCGAGCTATCCCCAGATCCTGGTCATCCAGATCATAGTGGCACCTGGCTGACCTAACCGATTCCGTATCCACGTCGTTGAGAGACAGCTTCCTATTCAGGGGTCCTCCAGGTCGGCGACTTGACCGACGCCTTGAAGGGACCGCACGGGACTCGCTTTGCTTGGACTGCACTAACTCCATGTCTTCATCAATCGGCTACCTCGCATAGCGCTGGGCTGGCTCGGGCACCCGACTCCTACGACGAGCTGGCTGGTCCGGTTATCCCGGACTGACGCGGCTGGCACTACCCCAACGCTGCTCCTTGAAGTATCCTTCCAACATCGCCGAAAACATGCTCTGAAGGTGATCTGGCAAGGGCTAGCCTAATGATCCATTCGCGGGGTGACTTGAGGGTCAGCTAGGCTGCCGGCTCGAGATTTCTTCTTAATCCGCACATCCTCGTCATCGTCTCTTGGCTCTGGTCGCCGTCCGGGTCTGGACGCTGTGCTGACTGGCTTTCTTCCGCTCGGGCGCATCTGGATCTTCGTATCCTCCAAACCTCATGGCCGTTGCCACACGCGCTGCTCCCCTTGGGCCAAGGGTCATGCGGGTAATGCCTACCGATGAGTCAGTTGAATCCGCTTCTGGAGGGGCAGACTCGTACTGTGAAGGACCCGAGTGTAATCCGGCCGGTCTGCCTGCTGCCGGCGGTGAAGGCGGAGTCGCTCCGGTTGTTGCTGTCATCTTCTGCGACGGAGAGCAGCCCACTAACGGTACCAATCGGTTGTGCAGTGCGCTGGATGCCTCCTTCACCCTGTCCGCCCTCAGATTGAACAACTGGTTCGGATCGAAGGCGCCGGTGTTGATGCCGGCTTGCTTGAGCTGATCGAACAGTCCTCTAATGAGGGACACGTGGCTGTCTGAGAGAGATGGGGGATAGACGAGACCTTTTAATCCACCAAGGATTTTCGGTCGTCTTATCTTCAGGCCGTCCGCAAGAACTTCCCCAGCTCGCGAAGGTGGCGGGCACGCTCCAGGTCGGTGTCCGTAACCTTCTGTGATAGGCCATCCAGTTTTTCCTCTTCTTCTTCGAAACGTGGCCTATCTTTGTGAGTTGGGTAATCCGGCTCCTGCCAATCTAGCTTTTTTAGGGGTAGGTGACCTGGATAGTGACTTGATCCTGATCCAGACAGCTTCCCACTCTGGTCGTATCCACCCTTCGATTCTTCTTTCTTATTTTTTTCTTCTTTGATGTTCATAATATGCAATTCTTTGTTAGGATCATTGTTTCGACCATGGTCCTTCCTCGGATATGGTGACTTGCATCATAATCCGATCCGGCTCCAGCTGGGGCATAGTGGCCGGCACTATAGTGACTAGTACCGTAATCCGGCCCAGTACCGTAATCCGGCCCAGCCGGAGCCTCCAGGGGAGTAACTGCTTCGACCTCGAACTCCTCCAATCCGAGTCGACCATCGCATCCTTCCATCTTCAGCAGCATTGGGGGCGATATGCCTTCCCCCAATGCACCCGACACAACATCTTCAACAAATTTGACAGGTTGAGGTCTTTCGCCCACTAGGGACTCGCGGTGATATCCAGGGTCACCAAGAGATCCGGGCACGCGCACCATTGTGGTGTAGTCGCTCTCAGAAATTCTTTCTGAGATGCGAACACCCACGGGGGGCCCAGATGACTGACTGTCGGAGGGGGTACTCCGTCCATCCAGGTCTTGATCCGATCCGGCATCCAGCTGACTGGATCGGTCACTTTCATCACCTTGGTCGTGACGACTTGAATGATCCATGTTCGAAAAGCTCACGTTGTGTACCCGTTAACACTGGCGGTTGTGCTCTTTTAATGGACTCTAAGGCGAAAAGTTAAAAGTCCGTCCAATAGGGAAACGAGGGTTAGGACTAGGGGTAGCTCCTGGGCGGAAATCTTCACCGGGGAGCAGGATTGGCAATATACTTGAAGTTTGTATACTGCAACGGCTGGACCGATAATCGATCGGCCAGCTAAACTAAAGATAACAAAGGGGTAAATCCAGTCTTGTATGTAATAGGGAATCCAAATGACACTCCACAATCTTCCACAGTAAGCCAAAACGTTACCACACTTTCCAATAGAGATAAACCGTGTTCAAAACACGGGCGACTTGGGTTGAGTATACGCGACGCGGCGACCCCCGGTCAGGGGAATTCTGGTGGGTTACTTTAATCTTCCTCGGGCACACCAATTGCAGCAAGAGGGGACCTTGTTAGCCCTCTGCTGAGAACCAGCGAAGGATAATGTAGTCAGGTGGAAAAAAAATTAAGAAAGTATGGAAGTCACGGTTATGGGATCGGATATTGGATAATACGGTTGGAATGGATTGGTCAGCTACGTAACCGTCCATGGATAGGTTAAATGTCAGATCGGGTCGACCCTGGTACTGAAATATCAGCTGGAATACATCAACCGGCTCTGATTTGGTTAGATTGTGACTGTTGGATCGTACTATGGATGAGTATGAATGTTTCGGGCAATCAAAACGTTATCACCAGTCATGAAATTTGACTCACGGCATTGCAGTCGTAAGAAGGCGATGGTTACCAGATTACGTGGCATTTGGTATTCGATGGCCGAAAAATCGGGTCCGGATGGCAGGACCGACCGCCAAGGATAACCCGAACAGAAGGGAAATACAAGGACAGCAAAGGTGGTTGGAAGGCGTACAGGGTTAACAAGATCCCTTATAGCTCAACTTATTCCCGGTTGAGACGCGCACCGACGCACATTGGCTAACCGGAAGTCCCCCGACGGGTTTGTACTGGATTATTCTATTCTCACTCCTAACGTCCACGTGTTTACACGTTAGATGATTGGAAATGTTTGTGCAGATAACTAAGTGGATTTACTGTGGAAGATTGTGATAATATCGTGGTTTACGTATCTCAAAGTGGTTATTGGTTATCTCTTGCTATTGGCTGGTCCGGTCGGTCTTAATTTCGGACCCGACTTACACGGTATTTTACATAATATACCACCCTTAACCCGTCTTTCGGTAAAGCTTTTCACCGGAGAAAAACCCCGTCTCGGAGAAGTCACTTCCCCCGACCTGATCAGAAAAGTCTTATTCATCTAGAATCCACTTAAGTGAGTGTAACCACCGTGAACCAATGGGTAAACGTGAGATAAACTTAAAATGGATTCGGTCGTATATGATGATCGGTTAAAGAGAGGGAAAATATGGCCGATCGCCCTAGCGGAGATCTGTCTGATCAAGAGATCGACCAGGTACCCCCTCCGATAATCGGTCGTTCAGGCCAGTGGGAATCCGGGTTCCACCAAGAACTAAGGTTTTGGATTTGGAAATCGGCTCCACCACAGTGCCGACGTTTATCGTCAGTACCGCGATCGAATAGGTGTTCATAGCTGCCTTCACATTCGTCAAAGAAGAAGATATCAAAACGTGCAAACTGACACAAATGTTTGCGATAGCTTCCACTGCCTTACAAAGAGCCTAGGCAAGGGGACCAAAACCCTACTTTGTACGGTACGTACGATAAGATAAAGCAGAAGTGGCATAAACCACTTTGATTACTCCATCAAGATGCAAGATACGGACTTTGACATTTGCCTTATCAATTTTGGTGACAGTGATGGCCAAACGACTACAAGACGTGAAAGCAGATCCGTCATGAGGGTTCTGCACGTTCGACTCGCGCGCGAATGCACCTTCCAATACTCTGCCTGCTAAGAAACAGCGAGTACCCACCCACTCTCTAGCAGGCTTCGACTCCTCCGATAGCACCTTAGTGTCATCTTGGCATTCCTCCAAGTCATCGGAGTCATCGCCGGACACGAATGAAGAAGTCTTACTAACCCACCCAAGATATTCGCATTTCGTACAAATTTGATACGCACGCGCGCGCATTTACTACGCACCCTTTACTGCCATCGAAATTTCGGATAGTCATATTTTGTGATACAGTCGTTACAGGGAGACTTGTACCTTGCCATGATGTGATATCTCTTGCAGTTACTTCGACGTCGTCTTCATCATATGTGTCTGCACTTGCAAACAAACGTCCCAATGTCTTTCTTGTAGCAACCTGCACAGAGTTGGGAATCTTCTGCAAAACATATAGTAGAAGAGACACTTGCCTATAGATCTAAGCTCAGATACCCTCGCATTATTTTAATTAATGATGTGATCACCGGGTCTCTGATTGGGCACTCGGTACAGCTGACATGACTTTATCTTTTGTCCGATGAGCCTCAACTTCTTCGATACCTTCCTATTAAAGTGGCCTTTCCGTAATATTCCCTCTACTTTCTCAGTCTTCCGTATCCTCACCCCCCAACTCACTCAATGCGGGTGGTTTAAAACCTTTCTGGGGAGTATATTTTACATCGGTTATGTTGGATTTGTAGCGCTTTTTTGACCACCATTTTGATAAATCATTATGGGTGTCTCACAACGGTTTTCTGCTAGCAATAGTGAAACCATGAGACCGATATTCTTCAAAATTCGAATTTGATACAGTCCGTGAATATCTTCAAAATTCTCTCTACGATAAATTTTATACCCACAGTTGTGGAACAGTTCTTCAATACTGTTCACTGTTTCTTCCAACGGTCCAAACGTCACCACACCAGTATCCATGCAAAATGCCGGGATTGCTTCTCGTGCTTTTCGACTTGAGCCACGAGTTTGAATCGCCCGGCATTTTCCTAATGAGCTTTTGGTACCGTACTATCCTGGCACATGCTTCTGTAAATGTTTAGTTCATCTTGGGAAGCGAAAATCACATATAAGGCTGTCCATGTATTGTCAATACCTCTTCCGCTGGTTCTTCTGCACGTGTCTTAGACACTTCTTTTGTATACACTTATCATCTCTAAGTTTCGGATCGCGGCGCCAGTTGTCGTGTCGTAGATTATCCCCGTTAAATATAACTACCGCTCAAAACTGTTAGTCGCTTAAAGTGAACTCTCCACACTACGATGTTCTTAAGAAATACGCTGACGTATTCCTGAAGAAGTCCCATGCGATCTATCAAAAGACAAAGGGACTCGACATGAGATTGATGTTGTGCCAGTCACAAAGTACTGTGTTAGCCATTACCACATGACCAGGTGAAGTCAATCGACGAGGTCTTTGTAACTCGTCGTAAGACAGAACATATGCGGGAGTCTACTTCACCGCACTCCTGTCCCTCCTTCTGTGTAAAGAAGTCCACTGGAGGGTGTAGAATCGTTCACGCTTATAATAAGCTGAACGCGGCCGCGATACCGGTGAAACGCCGATACCGCGGAAAGACGTTACCTTTGATGGCATGAGCGGGGGCACCACGCACGTCCGTAAATCCGCCACACCTTTCACATAGAATGGCACGATGGCTGTCATTCTTTGCGGAATAAAACTTCACGGTTGATTACAAACGGGAAAGCTGAACGTGATAGCAGATGCGCTATCACGAATGCCTGGTCACGAGACGAAACCGTCCGTAATTGAAAGCATCAGTGCAAACGCAATTCGTTGCACTGCTCCGTTATGATCATTGTACGACAGGTATGACGAGCGTACAAAGGAGACGAGGTAGCGCGTCTGTAGGTTGGTTACTTAAGTGACCAATCAGATAAGAAGCGCGACTTTTCCCAGCGTTTCTTCGCGTTTGCGTTATAGATTGCACGACGGCCGGCTACTGTATAGCACAGACAAACAAGATGTTAGCAGAAGCGTCGTTCCAAACGACGATGATCTCAAACGTCAGATATTGTTTAGGTACCATTATGCACCGATCTGGGGGCATCAAGGTCGAGAGAAAACATATGCTTCTCTCGCACGTGGTTTCTACTGGAGGCACCAGTACAAAAGTACGTACACGCTTGAGAGATTTGTCAGAGCGTAAAGCCTGCGCAATCTGCGTAGGCTCCCCTTCAATCCCGCCGGTTCCCAACTGAGTGTTGGAGCTCCATTTCAAAGGACTTCGTCTTCGGCCTTCCGCACAAAAACAGTCGGAAGACTGGGATCGTGGTCTTTGTAGACCGCTTTAGCAAGATGTTATACTTGCTGCATTTTAAGCAAATGTATCTGCCGTGCAAACAGGGCAGATATTCGTTGACACGGTATTCAGTTTGCACGAAATGCCAGAAACATAATGTCGGATCAAGATCCGAGATTCACATGATGTTTCTGGCAAGAAACGTTCTCGCTCTCAGGCACGCAGTTGAAGATGTCAACTGCGGATCATCCTAACGGATGGGTAAAACAATACGCGTTTATCGTGAGCTTGAAGACATGCTGCGTTCATACGCGCATTACAAGGCTAATAATTGAAACGACTAATAAATATAAGGTCGCTTCCATAAGCATCCCTTCGAACAGTGGAGAGACTCCATGCCACTCACTGAATTTGTTATCAACAACTCGGTGCATGCTTCAACAATGCATACACCGTTCTACGTGAATGGCACGAGGCATCCACAACCGCCGGCTTTGCTTGGTGGTATGCCAAATCTTAGTGAGGGAGGGACCTACTCAAATTTTGAGCGAGTCAATACGCAAGTTGCGACAGAAACTTTCGAAGAATTGAATGTGTACCCAAACTAGAAACACAGTCAGCTTCAGTTGACACTGAAGCTGCTTTTGAAGAATACGTGTCTGCGGCAATGGCTACAGACAACGAAGACCGTACAATCTACTGCTAATAAAGCAGTAGATGTCTCGCGGTCTTTCGCCTTCACTACTCGTGCTGGACACCTAAGCGTCGGACGCAAAGGCGGAGGTTCTCTTCGTCTCCTCAGCAGCGCTTTTAAATGCTGCCAACCATGACACATCGTTTTGCCAACAACTGTCACCAATCGATAAGCCAATATTAGAATTTATTATTGGCCAACCACCTTAAGGGGGGATATAATGGGGTACCATTACATAAGTGATATTTATATATCACTTGTGAATATTGGATTATAAGTAATATTATTCACAAGGAAATCCAATTCGGATGTAAATACCGAATCTAATAGGGGATCTAATAATAAGAATATTATTAGATTAGTTAGAATTACATTTTTATGATTGGTTTAGATCTAATTATAGCTATTAATTTTAAAACACTCACTATATCTCCTTAAAAAATACCGTCTTGATGCCACGTGTCCAAATTATATATACAGTTATATAGTTAGGGACTATTTAAACTCAGCAAATAGTCTTGTTTAAGCTTAAAAAGTACATTAAACTATTGGGGAACACATTACATTTGTTGCCATTTTTAAATTGCACGCTTCCTCACTTGCAATTTACAGTGTAATCCTGTAACAGCTAAGCTGTTACATGGTGGAGATGGAGAAATTACACTGTCGAAACAACAGCTTATGTAATTCTTAAATAAAACGACTTTACGCAAGTGTTTAGGTACGCAATTTTCTGGCATAAGAGTTTACATGCATATGGGGTTGCAAAGCAAAGTGATCGGTCTGATGCCTTATTGAGCGTCGTATACAAAAAGGGTATGCAAAACTATGCAAGAGGTTTGAACCCTATAGTTTAGAGGCTGAATGACAAGACATTTTTACTTTGAAGTAAAGGTGAATGCCGAAAGCGACGCTCTGGTTACCGGTATGTATTTTACCAGAAATGGTTCTACTGTATATAAAATATACCGGTATTCAACAAAGTACTGGAAAAATTCGATTTCATTTCTATAATATTAATTGTGCTGAGCCATAATCCGCTGCGAAGACAGATGACGTTGCTAAGTTGGCTGAAACAATGACATGTATTCGGTGGTGTTGAGCTGCTTGCAAGCCATATAATCTTATTTCTTCATACGTACATGCTCATAAATAGCGGGTTCTGCCCCCTGTTCGAAGGTTTCTGGAGGTCTAATTTCTACCACCCGAACCGTTATGTAGTAGAATGACAAAAGATCTTGGAAGCATCACTCGATCACCGTCAAATACGAACTCAAGGATAAATGCCGCCGACTTCTGCAAGTATAAACTATAGGTGTATATTTAATATGGTCGTCTAGCAATTCGACTCTCCCGGCAAATTGTTTCTAATTTAAAGCTTTTAGCTCCAAAACTTTCTCCTAATTTTCATGCGCTGTATTATCAAAGGATTCTTTCAGGTTTGTCACCAGTATGTCTCCATTTTGCACAACGTTCGGATTACCGCTAGTTTCGCCTGGACGACATCGTTGCAACTGTGTCGATAACCCAATGACCAATAAATCGATCCCTAGAAAACGTATTTTTTAACGTACCGTTTCCCTTGACTGCGGCCAGTACTAACTCATTCTCTTTGATCTCCATAGTTTGCAAGACGTTATGGGCCTTGGCAATAGCAAAAGCTTCTTCAGCTCCCTCACGAAATTTCTCAAATATCTCGGCACGAGGTGTGAATGAAAGAGCAATGAGTCCCATGCGAGCATCCTCTCGTCGTGATCGGTGGTATGGCTACTTCTGGAGAGCCTCTGACGTTTGTTGAATTTTCTGTGTTCAACCATTTATTGACCAAACTGATCTATAGTCTACTCATAGGACATACCGCGTTCAGCCCACCACTTTCGTAATCGCAGCCAATGAATACGTACTTTAGATCTCAGACAAGGTGAATTATAACCATTCAAAAGCGTATTTTCAGGGGGCTTATTATTAATTTTAATTTTTATTATTATTATTATTATTATTATTATTATTATTATTATTATTATTATTATTATTATTATTTATTATTATTATTATTATTATTATTACTATTATTATTATCATTATTATTATTATTATTATTATTATTATTATATTAACGTAACGCAGCAGTTTTCCGCAGGAAACATAAGCTGGCCAATTATATGTCTGTATGTTTGCTACGCGTGCCACGATAGACTGATTAATAGAAAGCAGTAGTTTTTCGCAGTAAGGATTTTCCGCGAAAAACTGCTGTTTTTGGTCGACTTGTGTCAGCTTTTAGGTTTTAGCGACATTTTTATGGAGATTTTCCGCGAAAAACTGCTGTTTTCGATTTTTTGTGGGTTTTGGTCGACTTTTGTCAGCTTGTATATTTTTCCAGAGGTCCTGCTGGCGTCGAGGCTGGGTGTGAGACCGCATAGTTTCGAAGTAGCCAAAACCACGCGATGGCTATACCACATATCCCCGCCCAAATTTGCTCGAAAACTCTGACATACGAGTGATCATACCACCCATAATTTAACATCAGCGCCTTTTTCAAATTGCTTCCAATCGGAGGAGCCTCCTTCCGTGTGATTGCCTGTTCATACTCTTCAACCTGTCCTCTCGGATGGAACTCCCCAGCCAATGTCTGAGGAGACGTACCCAGAATGCCCTGGCACGTTGACTATCCCAGAAAATATGCAGGATATCTGAAGATCTCCCCGCACAGGTTTCTGTTGATGCGCATCGTTGCCGCGGTGCTCCGGCCTGGTAATACGTAATTCGTTGCAGAGTCCTGGCCCTATATAGGACCCATACCTGATTAACAGTTAAAACATTATAATGCTCCCATACCTGTGTTGGTTCGACATCTTGTAAAATGCTCCACCATTCCATTTTGCTCACATCGGCGTTTCCATTTTAATAAGCGTTTCCCGACATGTGGGGCAACATCTTTATAATATAGCCGCCTAAAAGATTTTCTGAGCTTGTACGATATTTTCCAGGCTGGTGTGATGTCGTCCAGCTCCCACCGTATATAATGCAAATCAGGATGTGGTCGAAAATTTTTTGTACTTTGTAGCCATTGCAAATCTTGGTCCTCTACTTCAGACTTGCGTAAATCCACCTTCCACTTAATTCCATGGGACATTTGTGTCACCACTAACGTCGGTTTCGTCCCGTCAGCGACTCCTTTTACTTGTCCCGGGCCAGTTAAGGTCCAGGTGTACCCCGAAAATTATTCTGGGCTCCTATACAGGGCTACACCTAGTGACTCACCGATAAAGTGCCCTATCCCCACCCGCGGAGAAGCCAAAATAATAGCACAAAACAGCGACGGGCGTCTCTGTCCCGGCTTCTGGTGCACCCTTTTGGTATGGCGGCTTCTAAAGTGGATCGGGGATCCCATCCGTAAGCCAAATAAAAAGGGGTGTCGCCCCTACCCGATCGTGCGACGAATTGAGAGCGAAAACCAGTCTCTCGGCATATTCGTCCCAGTCGCACAGATCCGCCTCTACCACATACATCTTGAGGGCTCTGATTAGAGTCTGAACCATCCTTTCGGCCTTTCCATTCGCCTGCGGGCGGTAAGCCATAGTGGCGCTCTGTTTCTTGTCTTAAGATGCTTGTTGAAAGCTCGGAATACGCCTGGCCAAAATCCGGGCTCCCATCGGCGGATGAAACTCGCTTCGCCCCGAAAACGCCTAAACACACATTCCTCGTAGCTTTGCGCAACCTGTTGGGCGGTACGGGTGGAGCTGGCCTTTGCTATGACCAGCCCGGTAAACAAATCCGTCCAGATCAGCAGCTCTGTGTACCCATTTCGAGATTTGGGTAAGGACGGGATATGGTCGATCGCAATGACTTGAAAAGGATAGGTGGCCTGTATATTCCCGGCCGACCGCCCTCTAATGGTCGGCCGGCCTTTCCCTGTTTCGCAATCCGGACA
>MIQA02002653.1:0-11727 GCA_001887855.2 Sclerospora graminicola | reverse complement strand
AAGCCTTCGTCGGTCCTGCACCGTGCTTATCTGAAGTTGCCACATTGCAATCAGAGAAAATGGTTAAGGATGATTCAGCTTACGCCAAATTCTTTAAGCTGCTTTCGATGGGGGCACCGGTAGAGTCTGTAAAAGCTAAAATGCGAATCGCGGGGCTAGAACCTGATCTTCTTGATACTCCTAACGGCATTTTAAAATCTTCAGGTTTAGGCAATCAGTCACTCGCACCTGCGATCAATCCAAACAGTGCAGTCCGTCGAGGTCAACTGTCAATCGCGATTAAGCCTACCATGAAGGCAAAAACTCGTTCATTTTATTGGAGACACCTGAAAACTGAAGATATTGAAGGAACAATTTGGGAAGAGCTCCACAAAGAAAACCATGATCTTGCCTTCCTTACTGAAAATGAGCTGGGATTGCTGGAGACTGAGTTTCCACCACCAGCAGATCTAAGTACTGGAACTCGACGTGGCAGTTTTAGTGCAGCTGATCCAGTATCTCCTTTGGCTTCACCTCGAGTTGTATTTTTGATTGATCGAGCACGGTCAAACAATATCTCTATCATTATAAAACAATTTCGGATGAGCAATGCAGCATTGAGGGTAGCTATCATGAAAATGGATTCTGAGGTACTTACCCTTGACCGTGTTCAAGGATTAATTAGGATTTTGCCTACGGAGGATGATATTGAAGCAATTACTGGATTCAATGGTGATCCCATAACTCTGAATGGAGCAGAACTAGTGTTGAAAGAGCTCATTAGTGTCCCTCGTCTTAAGCAGAGACTATCTGCTTTAGAAACAAAACATCAATTTCCTGCCTTGATGCGTGATTTGCAGACAAAAATCGACAAGATTCGAGCAGCGAGTAACGAAATCGCGCAGAGTAGAGAGCTCAAAACTATTTTGATGGTAATTCTTCAAGTTGGTAACAGAATGAACCATGGCACAGCTCGGGGTGGAGCAAAAGGCTTTCGACTAAATGACCTTTCTAAGTTGGTGCAGCTTAAATCAGTCGACAAGTCGATTACACTTTTGCACTATGTTACACGAATGGTGCGAATAAAGAAAAATAATGCGATTCGTTTAGGAGACTCGTTGTCATCTCTTTATGACGTTCAAAGCATTTCAATTCCAGAGCTTCAGGGTGACATGAATAGGATCAATGATCTCGCTGAAAGCATCAGCGTGGAGTTAGCTGCTCAGCGTCTAAGAAACAGGATCGAGGAAAAGGAAGAAATTGATTTATTTGTCGAATCCATGACCAGTTTCGTGGATGATGCTTTGAAAGAGGTCATTACTTTGAAGACAAACCTCGATGACATGATAAGGTTAATGCGAGACACGATGATGCGGTTCGATAAAAGTACAGATGAAGATGAAAAATCCCTCTTATCAGCTGATGCGCCAATAACACCGATGGCTCTGGCGAGAGCTGGAGAATTTTTTAGTGTAATTTACGAATTTACCATGTCGCTTACCAAAGCTGACCGTGAAAACGAGCTCAAACGCATTCGTGACGAAAAGCGACTGAAACAACAAGAGCAAAAAAAATGTATTACACCACGCAGAGCTTCGACTGATCTATCTACGTTGATTAAGTCAAGAGAAAAAGCAGATGCACCAGAAACACGGGGGACAAATTCTAGTTTTGCCGTGACCACAAGTTCTTCAACACCACCGAATAGAGTCACGTTCATTCATACCGACACTGAAGAGGCAAATATAAAATCGTCACTTTCCCTTGTGGTGTCGAAACAAACAAGCGAAGGCAAATCTGGTGCGTACAAAACTGACGAAACTCAATTTCAAAAACGAAGTGACGGTGTGAAGAAAGAAAAGAAGGCTCCTGGTGAGTTGGTTAAGGCGGCAGCAGTATGCTCTACTTCTCCGTTTAGAAAGGTCTCCGAAACGATGCCTACTGGTATTCCAAGCCCGAAGAAGTTTATGTGCACATTGCCCTCTGTTTCAACGACAGAAAAATGTGCATGTCCGACGACGTCTACAGTTTTCTTTGCTGATTTACTCGATGAAACAAAATCGAAGCAGAAATCCAATGACACGGCAAAAAACAAACCGCAAGTACTACACGGCTTAAAGCCTGAAGTTGAAGTTGAAAACGACGATTATGACAACAACAACAACGAATCTTCGTCACCAGAAAAAGCATTATCCGAAGCAGACCCTTCAACTCGCGAAGCTTCACACCGAACTACTTGTACCTTATTGCAACCCCAAAGTATATGACATACAACATTATCCCAGCACCGCTACCAGAAAAGCAACGAGAATAACATCACCAGATGAGGGAGTCCTAAACGTGCTTACTGAGCTAAGTTACATTGTAGGACACATATGCACAGTATACAATAGGAAATAATTCACGATACGGTATAGGTGCTGTACTAGGTCTCCTAATCCAAGGACGAGGTTAATGACATTAGTGGTGTCTACATTATCCATTGGAAAAGATACAGACAAGTCGGTGCGTCGCATTTTCAGTACCCAAATTGACTTCAGGAATGGTACATGTATCAAAATCTATTTTCGTGTGGTCTACAATTACACAGTCTTTTTGCTGTCAACTTGCTTGTTTGCTGCACTGAATACCAACTTGTAGACCTTCTTAAGGAAAAAACTCACGAGCCATAAAAGCACGAGCGCGTTCAGAGGAATGCAGAGCAGGAAAGCACCAGCCACGCAAACGAACAAACCATTCCAGAGCAGACGTTGCCAGTGTGAAATTTGACGTGGTGCTCGGCACTCGATGGCGTCTTGTTCAGGAAAATTAGAGTGGAAAGGCACAGACTCAAAACTGTACTCAAGCTTTACTTGATCATCTGCACCACGAATTTTCACAGTTGCAACAGGATGCGGTTTACTTTGCCAATCGAAATATATCGATCCCCAGTTTAGGTGACCGTAAAACGATTTTTGAGTCGGGCGAAATTCCAAGGGCAGCACAAGGTTCGCGTAGGTGAACAACAAAGCCATAATGTACTTAACTGATGGCACGTGGAATTCCATCTGCAATCCGACAAAACATTAGAGATCTCATTACGTCACTGACGTTGACAAATCGCCAAAGTCGTTCACCACGTACCCAGCTGTGAGTCAGCCCAGAGCTCGTAATCTCTGTGATTTTGTTGGCTCCATTCGAACACACAACTTGGTTAATCTCAGAGAAGTGCACATCACCACTAAAAGCACGACAGAACACGTCAGTTCAGAACAATGACGAATGCACATGAACAATTCATCTACCAACGTACCTCAAAAGGATGACACCCTTTGCATCTGAAGCCAAAATCAACTTAAGCAGCCGCTCACGTTCACTGGGGAAGCGACCCCAGCATTCTGCTACTAGATAACGATCACCAGGAAGAATCTGAACACCTGACACAATAACGTTGAAGGCAGCAGTCGATGTCATGAGCTCATTTTCAAGCCACTTCCACTGGGTTTCTCCAAGAAGGGTGCCGTTTTTTGTGTCGTACGAGTCGCGATGGAATCTACAATGGATCACGAGTTCGTCACAGTACGCCTTCAACCAAGTTTTAACAAATTCCATACCGGTTGTCGACGAGGATAAACTTAACATCTCGTCCCTGTGATCCGATCGTGTGCGATGTGTATATTCCCTATTTAATTAGCACAACCAAACACAGATGAGATTTTTAATCGACTTCAATACATGTCCTTCGAAAAGTACAATTCAAAGTACCTTTTGTTTACGACGAGGTGAATCCTTTGGTTCTCCGATAAAATCCAGAAACACCTGCTGGCTCTCATTTTGATACGAGTACAGTTTACCACCATCATTAATTCCATAGTCGTGGTCATCCCAAATGCCTATGATGGGCGTGCGGGAAACGAAAGCTGCATAATCTTCATTGGCCATCAGCTTGCTATGTACACATGACACTGTCACAATCCGTGGTTGAAAAATAAGTTCAATTACATCTAAACGCACTTGTATCGTCGAATAAGCTCTTCGCGTGGAGCTTCGATAAACATTTTGCGAGGAGGGAAAGAACGTGGTTCCCCCAACTCCTTCATGTCGGCGTAGATCTGGACAAATAAACAAACTTTAATTAATTTACCACCGATAAAATCATGTCTTTTACTTTACGTTGTCACCCATCCAGACCCAAAGCTCTGGATCATGTCCAGCGATTTTAGACCACAGTGGCTGTGGGAAGCTCTGATCGTTGCACGAGCCAAAAGCTACACGATTCAGCGGCTGCTCAAGGTATTGAATGCGTGGAATATCGAGGGAAGTTAGCTCTGTAGCTGCACATGACGTAAAAGATTGAGAAGAAATCGCTATGGCCAGAGCAATGGCTAACATGGCGAGAAGGCTTCAGTCCAAGACTGAAGATCTGCGCCAGGACTGAACAATGATACATACGTACGAAAATATCCTGTCTATTCCGATACGATACACCTGCGACAGTTGTTTTGTTGAAATCGTTGCATTGCAAAACATTTGATTGTGTAGTACAGTACGAACGTCCAATTGCTACGGTACTATACAAGGGCCCCCCTGTACCTCACCTAACCGACCTCGTTTGGTGCAGTGGTTAAGGCCCTGCCCTCGGGACCGGGAGATTGCGGGTTCGAGTCCCACCGTGGACGAAAATCCAAAGTCGGATAGAGTCGGGGTCCAAAAGTGTAATGAAATGAGGCCCTTACAGCACCGCGCTTGACATGGCTTACACCACCCTGTATAGGGTCAGGTTCTCTAAATATCATCCCTGTACCTCACCTATGGTATGTAGCGAAGCGTGGCGGCACTAATTTCTACCCCGCCTTCCATTCATCATTCACTTCTGGCCCGCCTAATCAACAGGTCGCGTCCCAACCTGGACCAGGGCAGCAAACCACTATCGACCAGGATAACCCAAGCTGTTTGCATGAATACAAGATTCGAACGCCACCAGTTGATAGGATGAATATCAACGGTCTGGGGTCGAATCCAAAGGGGGGCCGTTTCGCTATCTATTTTCGGCAGAAGCTGGTCAGTAGCCTCGGACAGGGATGTGATTAGCCGTAGACAAGGTGTTCTTCGTCCAGGTTATGTCACAATTGGGTCAAGACGTTATATCGAGTGGCAGAACCTGGCTTACCAAGCAACCACTGATCTGGTTAGCGAGGAAGAGTATGTGAAAGATGATCTGACACATATGGGGACCAGACCAGAGTACCAGAACCCTTCCACAATTTTGACGGTCGTCACCATGTCAGAGCAAGCTTGCTGACCGGATATGTGTACCAGTGGCTAACTGGCCTGCTCACACCATATACAAAAAATGAAGGGATTGGCGAAGACGTGAGCCAGGAAAAGGCGGTACATCCAGTGACCTCCGATGAAGGCCATCCCTGCGGCGAGGACGGTTTCTAAATAGCCGAAGCTGACCTGGATATGAAAGGGGGCTAGATTTTGGTAAGACAAATGGAACCTCCCCTAGATGAGATCTTCGAGAAAACTCCGGAGGTGGATGGTGCCGCTGCCCAGTGGAGACCCTTATTGCGGAAGAAAATAGGTTGGTTGGAAGTAACTATAAAGCCGATCAGGTATGCATTGATGAACGGGGCGACTTATGTTGATGGTATGGAGGATTAGATAAGATAGCAGTGCTGCCCGAGGTGACATCCTGCCCTCTGGAAGTCATTGTGGAGGATTTGCAAGTGGGTGACCCAGACGTGAATACGATATTAGCAGACTGGAGGATATTATATGGGAAAGAAAACATCTGCTGATCGGTCAGGGTAATGCATTACCCCCAGCTGCCCATTGGGCGGTCTGCGATATCGACGTCGGGGATGAAAAGCCGGTGGCTCAGCGGTGTCGACGGGTTGCTCCCCGATACCGGGAGAAGTTGTCCGGGACTGCTGGCTACCAAGATTATCCAGCCATCCACCTCGCTATGGGCCTCACCCATCTTAATTATTATAAAGAAGAACGGGGTGGATATACGGTTGTGTTGATTATCGGTTAGTAAACCAGCTAACTAAGCTGATGGTTTACCTGATGTCGCTGATTAATGATCTACTGGAGGACTTAAGCAAAGTCTTGTGGTATTGTTCGCTAGATATGACTTGTTGATTTTGGGTGGTTTCTATGGCTAACTGGGCACGGGAGATTTCCGCTTTGTCACCCCTTTCGGGCTGTTCGAGTGGAACCGGATGCCGTATGGCCTATACAATGCACCGCAGATATATCAGCAGCTAATTGACAATGCTCTATACGGGCTTTTCAAGATTAAGGCAAACATGGGCCTTGCACTGGTCGGAGACGTGTTTTCAGAAGGTGACCCGGACTCCGAGCGAAACCCCTCGGTTTTGGGCCGGCGGTCTTACATTGATGGTATTTTCGTGAGGGCTACTTTGTGGAACTTGTTGTGTGTAAAAGTGGAGCAATTGTTGGTTACGTGTGAAAAGTGGAATTTATCGATCAGTGTGTTGAATAGTTTCTGGGGAAAGACTAATGTGACCTACTTGGGTCACCAAGTTTCGATTGCTGGACTAGATGCCAATCCGAAAGATTTGGAGTCTCTAAGCAATTTGCCCTTCCCATTGTCACCGGAGGCTATGCAATCCTCCCTAGGCAGCCTGAATAACTATAACCACTTCATCGAAGACTTTGCAGTTTACGCGGCAGTGCTGTATGAGTTGCGGAATGTGGACTACCATAAGTTGCGGAACTGGATTTGCATGAGGAAGTGCAGGCCGGGTCAGCTATTTTGGTCAATGAGAAGACGGAAATGCTGACTCAAGCAGACTGATCCAAATCTGGCCAGGTCCAATGATATATGACTAGGGCAAAGTTAGCGTTGGAATGTTAAGGGTAAAAATGGCAAACACACCGGTCCTGAAATATTTTGATCCCGTGAAGAACTGGTGGTTATCATTTATGCCAACAAGTGTGCCATCTCAGCTGCCCTGGTACAAAACCCCGATGGTATACACTGCCCAGTGATGTTCACCAGACGAACCCTGAAGACCATTGAAGTGAACAATGGTCTGGTGGACAAGGAAGTTCTGGATCTGCTACGTATCTTGAATGTGTGCTAAACGATGTTGGTGTCCCGACCGATTAAGGTGATGTCGAGGCGGTTGTGTTGGCTCCTCACTGCTAATGAAATTGATGGTCGGCTGGGCAGATGGGCTGCACTGATAGTTGGAGGTTATTAAGTGCACTAAAGGAGAAGAAGAGATACTATGGTCAGCATCACTCTGAGGGCAGAGGTGGAAGAAGCATTGATCGCGATAGCCCCTAGGAAACAGCGAATAGAGAACCTGACCCTATACAGGGTGGTGTAACCCATGCCAAGCGCGGTGTAAGGGCCTCATTTCATTCCACTTTTGGACCCCAACTCTATCCGACTTTGGATATTCGTCAACGGTGGGACTCGAGCCCGCAATCTCCCGGTCCCGAGGGCAGGGCCTTAACCACTGCACCAAACGAGGTTGGTGCCCCTAGGAAAAAGCTACGACAGTCTATCACAGTCCCAACGCCGAGAGTAGACCCAGCAGTAGAATTAATGGTGCTGATTTTCGATGGGTCAATGGGTGCTTACAGTGCGATAATGTGGAAGCTCCCCGAGTGGGACGTGGTGGCCGCTGCCTCAGATTTCACGCCTAACATAACCGGGAACGAGGCCAAATATCAAGGACTGTTGCTATGTCTCGAGTTGCTGGTCGACCGGATACAGGGGCGGATTATCATTTATGGCGATTTCAGCTATAGTGATCAAGGAAAATACCGGAGAGATTGATTGTAAGGCCTCCAGGCTGAGAGTGTTCAACGACCGTGTTATGACTGTTTTGAGGAGATGGGCGGAGCATGAGATTCTGCACGTTAAAAGAGAATACAACCGAAGTGCAGATCAATCGGCCACCTTAGCCATGCGGGACCAGGTTGGGTTACGGTTTCAGATCCAGCTATGCAAACGAACTGGCGAGATTAACAAGCTACCGGAACTTATCAGGCCGGAGCACGATGGACAGGACCCAATCAGTCGAGAGAGGGATCACTCGATGACCAAGTATGCGTAAAAGTCACCCTGACTCGGGAGGAAGATAATGAGTTTCCCCAGGGTGCAAGAGGTCACTTTAAGGCTCCTCGATCTGGACATGTCATAAGTCATCCAATCAGCTCAAAGATTGGACAATAGTTCACCATTTTTGAGCTAGGCGATCAGGATTATTGACCAATCCGATGGTGAACGGGGCATGACCACCTTCCCGTTCCGACGGCTGCCCTAGGACCTCGTCTTATTCGCTCTCTGATGCGTCTGTAAAGTTAGTTCCAGCTCAATGGTATTTTTCAGATGCAGCAAGGTGAGCTGGTCGGGACGTCGAGCGTACTTATGCAGCTCTCAACATGTTCCCGGGCGGCTTCCGATCGGCTAGCATCCTCCTTGACCGGTATATTGGCTTTCATTTTCGCAACATTCAGCCGGTGGAAGGGGTCTGATCCGCTCTTTTCTTGGTGTGGGAATATTGACAAGCCACTAACATCCCCGATCCATAGTACTGTTCACCAAATGCTTCCATCAGTTGCTTCCAATCGTCTCTAACTTCACTGCTAAGCTGCTGGATCCAGGTTTTGGTTGGCCCCTTCATGAGATCTCCGAGCATCTGGCACTTGTCATAGTCTATCGTTCGGTCTCTCAGAAATGCCGAGTTTGTTTTGCTTAACCAACCGCTGGTCTGGTCGTCGTCCACGCTGCCAGTAAAGTCCTTCAGCTCGGACGTCACCGATATTCTGACCCTAGTTATCGCCCCTGAGTCTGGGTCAAAAGCTTGGGCAGATGCCATAATGGACCGGCGAAAAAAATCCTAAATCCAGGTCATCTGGATCATAGTGGTACTTAGCCGACCTGACCGACTCCATATCGATGTCACTAGGTGACGGTCTTCTATCAGGGGGTTGGCAGGGTCGGCGACTTGCACTGCACACGGGCGGGTCAGCTTGGGGCATACTCTCTTTTGATCGAACTGATTCCATGACTTTATCCACGATATCTCTGGTAAAGTGCTGGATCGTCTCGGGCGCCCGTTCTTCATGGGAGGTGGGCTGGCCGTGCTGTCGTATGTCGGGGCGACCAGCATTAGGTCGACGCTGCTATTCCAGATATCGCTCCATCATGGCTGAGAACATATTTTGTATGCGGTCCGGCACCTAGCGACCAGCTTGGGGCGCTTCGTTGATCCTTAAGGCCATATTTTCGCCCATTGAGTCTGAAAAGTTCACCTCCGCCCGTACCTGATAGCCGCTGGACCGTCCTTTATTTGGGTAATCCGGCTTATACCATTCCCCATGGTGGTCGGCCTCCTTCAGGTCAGTGGTACCTGGAAATCTTGATACCTCTAAACATGGTTGCGATTGCCACATGCGCTACATCCTTAGGGACAAGCGTCATATGGGTGATGCCAATGGATGAATCCGTCGATCCACCTCCGAAGGGGCAGACTCGTATAGTGAAGAACCAAAATGTTCCCGACCAGCTTGCCTGGAAAGACCGGCCAAGGTGGGGTAGCCTTAGTGGTCACCATCATCTTCTGAGGTTCGACGAGACCTACTAAAGGCATCAGGCTGCACTGAACGCCTCCTTCCGCTTGCCAGCATTTTGAGGAAGAAGAAGAAGAAGAAAAAATGGATTCTCAACCATATAAGGTCACGGAAGCCGATCTAGAACGGACGTACCACCTTCGACAGTTGGGTCAGTTTTTGCGGACGGACGGGGTCCTGAAGATTACCAGACCCAAAATTATAGGTGGATTAAAAGGTCCCGTCTCTCCCCGATCCACTCTGATGGTCACTTGACCCATAGAGGACTGTTCGGCCAGCTCAAACAAGCCGGCACTAGTGCCGGTGCGTTCGATCCGAACCAGTTATTCGACCTGGAGGTACCGATCATGATATGCCCCACCCTGGACTGTCTTATGAGACAGATGTACCAGATCCGGGTCAGCTAGCTTTCCACTCCGGCCGTACCCAACCTTCGGTTCTTCCTCTTCTTTTTATTTTTTCTTCTTTGATATCCATTACGCAAATTCGTTTTTACGGACCATGGTCGAGACATGATCCTTCCTCGGAAGATAGTGACCTGCACTATAGTCCGGACGAGCTCCAGTTGGAGCCTCCGGGGAAGTAACCTCTTCTTTGATGTCAATCTCATACTTCCCCAATCCGAGTCGACCATCGCATTTTTCAATCTTCAGCAGCGTTGGGAGCGATATGCCTCCCCCCAATGCACCTGACACAACATCCTCAACGATTTTAATTGGTATTGATTTTAGTCCACTAGGGACTCGCGGTGATATCCAGGGTCACCACGAGATCCGTCACCCGCACCATTGTGGCGTAGTCTTTCTTTCCGAGGTTCGAACACTCACGGGGGGATCAGATGAATGACTATCCGAGGGGGTACTCCGTCCATCCAGGTTTTGGTCCTGGTCAGCATGGAGCTGGCTGGACCGTTCCCTTCCATCACCTTGGCTGTGACGACTGGGATGACTCATCTCACCTTGTGTACCCGTCAGCACTGGCGGTTACGCTCTCCTGGAGGAATCTTGGACGAAAGGTTAAGATGCCCGGTTAGGGCAGCCGGACGAGGGTCAGGACTACGGTTGCTCCTGGGAGGAAATCTTCACCGGGAGCGAACTGGCATTTTACTTGGTTCCGGTATACCGCAAAGGCTGGACCAAGATTACGCAATCGACCAGCCCTACCAAAGACAATAAGGGGGTTACTCCAATCTTATGCGTAGACGTGAACTCCTAACAAGTATCCACAATCTTCTACAGTAAGCCAAAACTTCACCTTCCCTTCCAAAAGAGTAATACCGTGTTCTAAACACAGGCGACTTCCGTAATTGTGCGATTTCCAAATGACCGCCAGTAAAGGGACTTCCGGTGGGTCTGTTGTGACCTTCCCGGGCAAACCAATGACAACTAGAGGGAACCTTGCTAACCCTCGGTGAACCAATAGCGACTTGTGTCTTAGATAGAAAAACGTATACTGATTTTATCCCTAAATCGATACAAACCTATGGTGTATTTATACAAAATATGGTGGTCGGCTTACTGGTTGTCCGTGTACCTTACACGGCTCGCTGATTATCGTCAACTACTTTTTTCCTGGCCACCCGATCGGCGAATAATGTCATCCGGCTACTACAGTGATATAGCTCTGCTAGCATCCTTGGGGCCTCACACACATCTCTTGACTTTCTGCACTTACCGTTGATGTAATGGGGTGCCATTACATAAGTGATATTTGAGTAGAAATATCACAGTTTAATTTCAGACTTAATACCTGGAATGCGAATATTGGATTATAAGTTGTCATAATCCATACTGAGAACAGATTCTGATATTATCGAATCTAACAAGTAATCTAATGATAAACATATCATTAGATCAGTTTTATACTACATGTTACTATGATTAGTCTAGGTCTAATTATACTAGTTATCTCTTAACCATTCATAAATATATTCACTCTTAAAGTTACCTTCTAGTACTCAGCACCCTTAGGTATATATAATAACATATAAATATACTTAAGTGATATTAATTAATATACTTATTAGTTTCCATCTAAGTTTATCTAAGGTAAACTAAGGAAGACCAAATTTACATTTGGTCCTACACAAATTGCACGCTTCCTCACTGCAATCTTACAGTGTAAGCCGCGTAACAGTGGCCCTGTTAC